>MU750817.1:69863-96770 GCA_026770625.1 Nicotiana glauca | reverse complement strand
GATTTCGAGAGATGGAGGGGGGGGGGGGGTTCAGAGGTGGAAGATGAATGAAAATGACTTTAGGGTTGGGGTGTTGGTGGATTAAAAAGAAAAGGTGGAACCATGGCCGTTAATCATTCAAAAGGGGAGCCGGGTGAGTAAAATAAATGGGTCAGGGGTTGGGTAATTTAGAAATACGGTCGGGTAATTTGAAATTGCAATTGGGTTTAATTGGGGGTTGATTTGGTCTACAATTGAAATGAAATAGGGCTAGATTTTAAATAGCCACTTTTCCCTTTTTATTTTATAAAAAATAGTAAAATGATTTCTGAAAACAAATTAAAGGTGCTAAATTATTTAATAATATATAAATGTTAGATTAAAAATGTTGGAATCAATTTTATAATCATAAACATAATTAAATCTTAAAATGGTTGCCTTATGCAATGCAAGAAATGTAGATGGAGGTAGAGCTTAACCTTGGAAGGCAGAATGGTAGCCTTATGCAAGAGATAAAATGCGAATAGTAGTTAAATTTCTTAGCTGATAGCTGGTAGCTAATTGTGATATCGTGGCTGTTGGGGATATTGTACGCGGATAGCGACTGTGAATGGGTGTGACAGTTCTGAGAGTTGTATTCCTGAATAGTATGAGTGTATAATATATGAATTTTGTAAAGGGGAACGGTTAGTTTGTGTCATCGCCGACCTTGCTTGACCTGATTGACCCTGATCTGATGACATGGTATGCATTATAGGGGTAGCATTGCTGAACAAAGAGATTTCGATAATAAACATGCATGAGTTTGTTAAAGATATGACATAAGTATATATTTAAGAAATAGTTTTTAGATGAACCGACGACTGTGACGTGGTTCAGGACATTGCAACCTCTCTCGCTTCGAAATTTTGAGGGTCCTCCTCAAAATTCTGCCCCAGTTTACTGGGATGCGCTTCTGACAGTTGCTTGCGATGATCAGCTGAAGTTACTTTGAAATTTTGAGGGTCCTCAAAATTCTGCCCCAGTTTCCAATTGTGGGGGGAAATGAAAATTTTATTGAATTGTGATCGAACCTATAAGGCTGCCTACGTATCCCCTCTTAAACGGGTATAAGGTTAGATGTAGTTCAAATTACATCATATAGGAAAAGCATGAAGATTACACATAGTAGCGCTTGATTGTATATGAATTGATTGGCTTTGGCCAAACTTCTTCGTCCATTTCTACAAGCATAAGGGCTCATCCCGTCAGAACCCGATGGACCATATATGGACCCTGCCAATTAGGAGAGAACTTCTTTTTGGCCTCATCTTGATGTGGGAAAATTTTCTTTCATACCTGCTGCCCCGGTGTGAATCGTCTTGGCTTGACTCTCTTGTTAAAATCTCTGGACATTCTGTTCTGATAAAGCTGACCGTGGCAAACTGCATTCATTCTCTTCCCATTTATAAGAGCCAGCTGCTCGTAGCAGTTTCTCACCCATTCTGTGTTGTTGAGCTCAGTTTCTTGTATGATCCTCAAGGAAGGAATCTCTACTTCGACGAGGATGACTACCTCTGTACCATAAACCAGCATGTAGGGAGTTGCCCCAGTCGATGTGCGGACTGTGGTGCAATACCCCATAGAGCAAATGATAACTTCTCATGCCACTACTTATGCTTCTCTACCATTTTCCTCAGTATCTTCTTAATGTTTTTGTTGGCGGCTTCTACGGCTCCATTCATCTGGGGCCTGTAGGCTGTGGAATTCTTGTGTTTGATATTGAAGGTTTCACACATAGCTTTTATTAAGTCACTATTGAGGTTGAGCCATTATTAGTAATGATTGACTCTGGAATCCCGAACCAACAGACTAAACGGCCGCGGACAAAGTCTGCCACGACCTTCTTAGTCACTGCTTTGTAGGATGCTGCTTCGACCCATTTGGTAAAGTAGTCAATTGCCACTAGGATGAATCTGTGGCCGTTGGAAGCGGCAGGTTCGATTGGTCCAATAACATCCATTCCTCAAGCGGCAAACAACCATGGTGAGCATGTTGCGTTGAGCTCATTTTGTGGCACCCTTATGATGTCTGTATGTATCTGGCAGCGGTGGCACTTTTGGACATACTGGATGCAGTCCGTCTCCATGGTCATCCAAAAGTAACGAGCGTGGAGTCTTTTCTTGGCTAAGACAAAGCCGCTCATATGCGGACTACAGGTCTCGGCATGAATTTCCTCTAGCAGTTTAGATGCTTCCTTAGTGTTGACACACCTTAGTAATCCCAAATCCAGAGTCCTCCTATACAGGATCCTCCGACGTGAAAGAAATTATTGGACAATCTTTGAAGTGTGCGCTTCTGAGTAGTATTTGCAAGCTATGAGTATTCTCCTTTTGCCAAATATTCCCTGATGTCGTGAAACCAAGGTTTTCCATCTGCTTCTTCCTCGACATGAGCACAATAAGTTGGCTGAATATGGATTTTCACAGGAATAGGATCAATGAAGTTCGTATCTGGATGTTATATCATGGACGATAGGTAGCCAATGCATCGGCAAATTCATTCTGGATTCTGGGGACATGCTGGAACTCTATCTTTGTGAACCTTTTCCTCAACTCCTGCACATGGTGCAGATAAGGGAGTATCTTGGAATTCTTGGTCGTCCATTCTCCTCGTACTTGATGTATGATTAGGTCTGATTCCCCAATTACTTGCAACCCTTAGATGTTCATGTCAATGGCCATCTTGAGCCCTAATATGCAGGCTTCGTACTCGGCCATGTTGTTGGTGCACGGGAATCTGAGCTTGGCGAATACCGAATAGTGCTGACTAGTTTCTGATACTAGGACTGCTCCTATGCCAATTCCTTTGAAATTTGTTGCTCTGTCGAAAAACATTCTACACCCATCATAGGATTCTGCAATGTCTTTTCCTATGAATGATACCTCTTCGTTAGAAAAATACATTTTCAGGGGTTCGTATTCTCCATCCACGGGGTTTTCGGCCAGGTGATCTGCTAATGCCTATCCATTGACTACTTTCTGAGTTATGTAGACAATGTCGAATTCACTCAACAGGATCTGCCATTTAGCGAGCTTGCCAGTGGGCATGGTATTCTAAAAGATGTATTTCAAAGGGTCCATCCTTGATATGAGATATCTAGTATTATAGGCATAGAAGTAGTGCCTCAACTTCTGGGCTACCCAAGTTAAAGCGCAGCAGGTGCGTTCTAACAGAAAATACTAGGCCTCGTACGGAGTGAACTTTTTGCTGAGGTAGTAAATGGCCTGCTCTTTCTTTCATGTCTCATCATGCTGCCCCAGGACGCAACAGAAGGCACCATCTAACACTACGATATTGAGTAGTAAAGGTCTACCCGGTTCGGGCAGGACCAAAATTGGTGGCGTTAACAAGTATTCCTTGATTTTTTCAAAA
This sequence comes from Nicotiana glauca, assembly GCA_026770625.1. Taxonomy (NCBI): domain Eukaryota; kingdom Viridiplantae; phylum Streptophyta; class Magnoliopsida; order Solanales; family Solanaceae; genus Nicotiana; species Nicotiana glauca. The sequence goes on along the minus strand of MU750817.1, from coordinate 93,377 downwards.
GCTTTCTGGAAGTCATCATTCCATTCGGTGGCATCATCCTTCTTCAACATCTTGAAAATTGGCTCACAGATAACTGTAGATTGTGCTATGAACCGGCTGATATAGTTAAGTCTCCCTAGGAAGCTCATTACGTCCTTATGGTTCCTTAGTGGTGGCAATTCTTGAATGGCTTTGATCTTCGATGGATCCAGTTCTATCCCCCGACGACTCACAATGAACCCAAGCAATTTTCTAACTGGAACCCCAAATGCACAATTTGCGGGATTTAGTTTCAGGTTGTACCTTCACAATCTGTTGAAAAATTTCCTCAGATATTCCATGTGATCAGTGGCTTTCTTGGACTCGATGATGACATCATCCACATATTCTTCAATCTCCTTGTGTATCATGTCATGAAAAATGATAGTCATAGCCCTCATGTAGGTGGCCCCTGCATTCTTTAACCCAAACGGCATCATCTTGTAGCATAACATTCCCCACGGCGTAATGAAAGCCATTTTCTTAGTATCTTCTTCATCTATCCAGATCTAATGGTATCCCGCAAAACAATCTACAAATGATTGCAACTCGTTCTTGGCGCAATTGTCAATCAGGATGTGTATGTTTGGCAAGGGGAAGTCGTCTTTTGGACTGGCCCAGTTGAGATCCCGGTAGTCGACACAGACTCTAACCTTCTCGTCCTTCTTCGGTACTGGCACAATGTTGGCTAACCAGGTTGGATATTCCACTACCCTGAGAACCTTAGATTTGACCTGCTTAGTGACTTCTTCCTTGATTTTCAAACTCACATCTGGCTTGAACTTTCTGAATTTCTGCTTTACTCGCGGATAGGCTGGATCGGTTGGCAATTTGTGAGCCATAATAGATGTGCTCAGCCCAGGCATGTCATCGTACGACCAGGCGAATATGTCCTCACATTCTCTTAGAAACTCTGTGTGTTTTTCCTTTTCTGATGGTGACAAATGAACGCTGATTCGTGTTTCTTTGATGTTTTCTGCATCTCCAGGTTGACAATCTCAGTCTCGTCCAGGTTGGACTTAGGTCTATTCTTAAAATCCTCAACTTCTTTAACAATATCTTCCGGTATATCATCTTCCTCTGAATCTATGTCTGTTTATTGCATTGTCTCGTTGCATGTCACAGTCATTGGTTCATCAAGATAAGTAATAGTAATGCTGCATAAGTAAAGTAATGAGAAAAAGTAATAAGAGTAAGATTTATAAAAAAATCGAAATGCTTTGATAAATTCCATAACTGGTTTTTTTACTTTGGAGCTCTTTCTTGTAGAAAAATAAAAATGCAAAAGGAAAGTAATTGAGGCATGCTCTTTCTACCCTGAGGCTCGCCAGGCTCTGGTGGTTCTGACGGTCCAGTTATTGAGGCATGCTCCTCTATTTACAGCCTGTATAGAAGGGCCTTCCTCCCCCTCCTCCTCGAAAATGACACAATAATCTATGTTGTCGTCTTCCAGGAACAAATTCATCACTGCTGCCAGTGCTTCTTCATCTTCTGACCCGTAGATGACCTCGGTCAGTTGGAAAGTCTGCTCCAAACGGGGTATTGGCTGCTCTAAAGGATAGTAAGGGTCACGCCATGGTGGCGACCAGTGGTTGAGTTCCTCCCAGGTATACTCATAGCCCAATCCAAAGGTGGTGCCATGTTTCTTGAGCTTGATGGGCTTAGCAATTCCTTGGAGGTTCTTGCCAAGTCCCTTGCCAGGTTCATACCCGCTCCAGTTCAATATGCTTTCAATTTTGTTATCCCACCATTTGTCCTTATCGACGGCGTTGACTCGCTCGATGTGGTGGTAAGTTTCCCCGCCTATCCTTCTCCTTCCTCCAATTGCTGGAATAGTCTGGAGACTGCATATGGGATTGCTACAGTCACCGTGAATGATCACCTCTTGGTGGTTCCACTCAAACTTCACTACCTGGTGTAGTATTGATGCCACGGCCCCTGCGGCATGAATATATGGTCGTCCCAACAACAGATTGTACGATGCCGATACGTCTATTACTTGAAAATCAACATCAAACCAAGTAGGCCCCATTTGCAAACACAAGCTAATTTCCCCAATAGTATACCTTTGGGATCCGTCGAAAGCTTTGACGTTGATGTCCCCGTCTTTGATCTCATACAGCCATTTTCCCAATGTCCTGAGTGTTACTAACGGACAAATATTGAGACTGGACCCCCCATCGACCAGGATCCTGGTGATAAAATAATCTTCACACTGCATTATGATGTGCAATGCCTTGTTGTGACTCAATCCCTTCGGTGGCAGCTCATTTTCATGAAAAGTGATTTTGTGACTTTCCAACATCTGACCTACCATGTTAGCCATCTCTCCACTAGTGATGTTACTGGTACATATGCCTCACTCAGCACTCTTAACACGGCATTCTTGTGTGCATCAAAACTTTGTAGCAAAGCAAGGATAAAAATATGTGCCGGTGTTTTGTTCAGCTGATCAATGATTCAGTATTATTTGGCTTGTATCTTTCTCTAGAGATCATCGGGCCCAGTTTCAGTGATGGTTGGCTGACTAGAGGCCTGCTTGCTTGACTCAGCTAAATGCTCAGGGTATAAACCCTGCTGGTTCTTGTCATACCCTGTGGTGTAACGGTTTCCCCGAACTTGACCTTCCCCTTTCTTCTATCCTCGATTGTGTAGTCCTACGGTGTAGCTTTCGTATGGAATGGTGTTATGGCTGATATTTCCACTGGAATTGGCGTGGCTATCTTTACCGTAAGTGGAGCAGGCCTCTCAGATGGTAAAACTGCAACTTCAAAGGGTGTAGGTGTGTTTCCTGATGACATAAACTCAACCTCAATCGGCATTGGCGCCTTTACAGAGGGTGGTGCTTCAAACTCGAGTGCTAAGGACATGTTTACCTCGGCGTCCCCAGAAGTTTGAATTTGGACCACAATTGGATAGAGGGTGACTATTGCCTTCTTTGGATTGTCGCCTTCTGTGATTAAACCGATCAATCCCTTGGGGTCCCAATCATCATCTATCTCGATCAAGTGATCACCTCCACCTTTGTGGTCTGGCAAAGGGTTACTAAGGACATTCAGAGCAGGATCCTTTGCTAGAATGATCTTGTTGTCAATCAAAGTCTGGATCTTATCGATCAGAGAGCGGCATTCATCAATGGTATCATGCCGGAATGGTATGCACGGGATTTATTTGGATTGACCCACTGAGAAGGGTTTTCAGGTGTTATAGTAGGGATATGGGTGACATAACCAGCAGCTTTGAGCCTTTCGTACAGCTGGTCGATTGGTTCAGCAATGACGGTATACTGTTTGGGAGGTCTGCAGTCAAAATTTGGTCGTGGTCTAGGGAAGTTTTGACGTGGGGGAGGTGATTGATAGTGGGATGGTTGGGTGTTGTAGTCTTGGTAAACATGTGCCGATTGGGTGTATTTAGGTGAAATGGGCTGATATATGGGAGGTGGAGCTGACTGAAAAGTGGGTGGTGGAGTATGGTAAGAGGCTGATGATGTTTGGTAATTTGAAGTAGGTTGATACGTGGGTGGAGGCATTGGATAGGTTTGGTATTTGATAGGGTATTTGGTCCTTTGTGCAACCATTACAGCACCTACGTTCCTTTTCTTGGACGTACCACCAGATTATAAAGCCTTATTGGTAGCCTGCAAGGCTTCAAAGTTCGTAACCATACCACTCTTGATGCCTTCCTCGATCCTTTCTCCTAGCTTGATGATATCAGAAAATTTATGATTCTCAATCCGCATCAACCTCTCATAATATTGAGGCTCCTGAGCCCGGACACAAAACTTATTCATTTGTTCTTCCTATAAGGCCGGTCTAACCTTAGTAGCTTCTGATCTCCATCGAGTAGCATATTCACGGAAGGTTTCTGTGGGTTTCTTCTTCACGTTTTGGATACAGAACACATCTGGTGCATTCTCCGTGTTGAACCTGAATTTGTCCATAAAATCGGATGCCATGCTTACCCATCTTGACCACTTCTTCGGATCCTAACTAATGTACCAAGATAATGCATCTCCCTTCAAGCTCCTCATGAAAAGCTTCATGAGTATTTTCTCATTTCTTCCCACTCCGACTAGCTTGTCACAGTATGTTCTCAAGTGGACCCTGGGATCCCCTGTACTATCAAACATTTTGAACTTGGGAGGTTTGTACCCCCTCGGGCAGTTCGACATCGGGCTGTATGCACAGGTCTTCATAGTTTATCCCCTCAATTCCCTTACTACCTTGAACGCCTTGAATTCTGCTAGTCAACTTTTTAAGCTCCTCGGCCAAATTTCTGGTGAGCGAGTCCTTATCATTGGACTCGGGTGTGCTTGAGATGGGCTGGGTGGAGTGTGTCACAGTCTCCACATAGATGAGGGTATTGTGTTGAGTGTGGTAGTGGTCATTTGTGAAGTTCAAAGATTTCGAGATGAGCAATGGAGTATTGTTGGAAGTGTGGCAAGTATTGCAGTGGTGGTGAGGAGTGGGATGGTTTTGTTGCTCTAGGATATTTTGTGGAGGTACATGATTCTGAGTGTTTGGGAAAGTAACCTCTGGAGTGGTGAGGGAAAATGACAGACTTGCCAAATTCTGAACCTGATCAAGTTCTTCATGAAACTTCAGCAGCTTTTGTTCTAGTTGGGATGCATTTTCCTTGAGGACCAGAGTTCTATGAGTGACCTCTACCCGTTCAGCTGAGTTGTTCGAATCTTCCATTTTCCCTTTGTTTTTGTGTCTGATAGGACTAGGAAGAGGAGTAGGTGGAGGGCCCTTAGATCTCGTAAAGTATGATGATGTTGCCAGAGTTCACGAACTAACCTTTAGGGAGGGAAATAAACGAAAAGTAAAAACAAAAGGTAACAAGTCAGTGAGGATTATAAAAAAATATTGCAATATTTAACATATAGTGCAAGAATGTAAAGTGAGTCCTAATTTGGGGACCTTTTTATGCCCGAGGTAGGCCTAGCGACAAGTTGATTTGGAGAACTTGGAATGCTAAATGCCTCATTTTATTGATAAAAAGTAGACGAATCCCAAATCGGCACTAAATAAATAAAAATCACTAATGCCCATTGGCCTTATTACATTTTATAAAGTGAAAATATAAACTCCTATCTATTTGGTCCCAGAAGGACTTTCCCCATGTTGAATGCTCTCGTTCATCAAATCCTCCAGCTCGTGTAGGTTCACCAGTAAAAATGCCTTTGCCAGGTGTTCTCCTTCGTTTCCTTCAGAGTTCTGGCAGTCGGTGACTCTTTTCCTCACTTTTCCTTCCAATTCTAGTAGATTGTATTCCAGATATTCCAACTTTTCACAAGCTTTGGAGGCTCTCTCTTTCCACTCATTGATTTGGTCATTTCATGGAAGACTCCTCCACTATTTAGCAAGAGTGGGGGCATGCTAATCATACTGAATCTGGGGACCTCGTGCCTCATTATCTGCAAAAAAAAAAGGGTTAGACCCTACCCCACCGGACTCGACTATTTAACATCAATAATTGGCATAAAAGCATTTAGTTCTCCAAATAAATGTACAAAATGTGGTAGTGTCCGTTTGGGTTTTAGGTCATTGGACAAGGCTATCTTAAAGAGTCATTATGCGGACAACATAACTGACTTAGCTAGGTTTGACCATGATGCATGCACAAAATAAAGATAAAGGGTTTCTATGGGGTTTTAGACTGGTACCCTTGAGCGGACAACTCACGAGGGTAAGGCACGGAACCGTTGACTACACCGTTGATCGACGGGTTTTATCCCAAATATGCCTGTGCCGGATTTAGGAGGTGATAATATCGCAAGAGCGCAACCACTCATTATAAGCGTTGCTATGGTATATTGTTTGGCACGAGTGGAATATGATGTTGAAAACATGCAGTTGCAATAATTAAAACAAGTTGTCATGTACTTGCATGTTCATTAAGTAATAATTACAATAAGGAATGCAGTAAAGGAAAGCAGTAAAAGAAAGAAGGGAAAGAAACAAAAGACAAGTCAGTTTTGTAGCAGGAGAGGGAATTAAATGCTTAAAGGGATTAAACAAATAAAGGCACATAAAAAATGTAAAGTCACAGTAATAGCTTGAAATGGTAAAAGCGTAAAAGAAAATCCCCAGCAGAGTCGCCATGTTGTCGCGCCCCCTTATTCTCGCAAAATCGGGTTTATGACATTTGGGAGGACAACTCGTTCCCTTTTGGGAATTGGGTTTAAGAGAATTGAAGAGTCGCCACCTAATGATTTAAGTGCATTAAGAAACTAAGAAGGGTTTTGTTTGGATAACCAGAGATTGGGTAAGGGCTTGAAATTATCCCGAGGGGAAGGTGTTAGGCACCCCTCAAGATCCACTAGTGCGGTTCCCGGCCAAACTATTGTTGTTACTTAAGGTAGAAATAACATATAGACAGGTAAGGCTTCAAATAAGAGGGGATTTTCACATAAAGGTTAGAAATAAACAAAGTTAGAAAGCGTTAAAGAGACTTGATTTTGAAGAAACGTTTAAAAGATTTAAAGAAATAAAGAACAAAGGAAAGGGGGTCCTAGTTTTATTAATAATATGGATCACCCCACACAACACCCGGTAAGCTCTTATACACATGGTGTTATCGCGTGGTCATCATATCCATATATATCCTTTACCACCCGGTTAACGTATCAAAGGGAAGAATAGTCTCGTTTACTTGTTGCATGCTATTACTCGCCCCGAATCTATCAATCCCGGAGGTATTTGGGATCGCTAATCCTAAAGGGAGGAGATGTTGGGCTTATTTGTGGTTTCAAAAGGTTAAAAATACTGAGGCGATAAGCAAAACACATATAGCAAGTTTGTGGGAGAGCATATAAACAAATAACAAGGCTAAGACAACCCACTTTTAAATAAGAGAAAGTACATAGTTTAGCATGTCTTACACGTACTGTTTAAGGTCTAATTAAAACTTACAGATTTGAGTCAGACTGATTTATTACATAGTTTAGATAGGAAGCCCGAATCAGGCTTGCCTGCTGGTTGTAGCTAATAACATCTGATTCGGTTGATAGTTTTATCCTATAGTTTGCCTAAGTGATAGACGAAAACCTATAGGAATGATATATACAGATTTCAGAAATAAGAATAAAACTGATTGCAGATTGATTTAGGAAAAAAAAAGTTTCCAGTTAAAAAACGAGTTTTAGAAGAGCACAAGTTCTTCCATTGGTAATATGTTAATACTGCTAGTTTTTTTGAACTTACCAACGAGTGAGGCGATTCAGATTTGAATTAGAACCTTATAGGCGTGCTTTCTGTGTGTTTGCCAAATTAAAACATTATTATAGACATAGAAGGGTACATAAATTCTACAACATGATATCTAAGTGTTGCGTGAATCTGATTATATTTTTTTGGTTATTAGGGCCTATAGACAAGTTTGACTAGTGAAAAGCAGGCATGCAAGAATCAGAAAGGACCTATAGGCATATTTTCTACGTACGTGTGCAGAAGCTATAGACATAATATCTACATGAAAGTGCAGGATCCCTAAAGTCATGTCATCGAAATGAGAATGCAGAAGTTCTTATAGACATGGTAACTAAATGAGAATGCAGAAGTTCTTATAGACATGGCATCTAAATGAGAATGCAGAAGTTCTGATAGACATGGTAACTACATGAAAATTGCATAAGTCTTATAGTCATGGTGACTACATAAAAAAATACTGAAATTAGAGATTCCTATAGGCAAGTTATCTACCCTTTTACATGCATGGTTACCCCTCCCTTTTCACTAACCATACCCAAAGTTATTACAGTCCAAAGAAAATGAAGTAAATAAAATACATCAGAAATTGAAAATTACAACCAAGGAGAGCCTTATTCAGACTTCTTGTCTGAAGTACGAAGTAAACCAACTCCAAAGATCATGATTCAAAGCCTTTCTACGTGTGTCAAAGTTCCCTAAGAGTTTCATAGGAACTCCGGGTAGTGCTTACATCCAAATGTATCACCATATTGAGCCTAGGTGCAGTGTGGAAGGGCCAGCCCTTAGGTGTCCAAGTTCAGAGGGAATACAAGGTCCCAAGGCAAGGCTCACCAGAGAGGGGTAGAACTTAGGAACTAGGAGAAAGAGTGCAAGTGCAGAATTCTAAAAGGGGAAAAAGGGAAGGGAAACAGTACACATAGGGATATAGGGAATGGGGAGTTGAAAGAGGTAAAAGCAGGCTAGTGGGCATACCCAACAATGGGAGATGCTGCACACCCATAAGCCCACTGAAACTCATTGTTTAGAGGTCAGGATACTCGAAGGGATCAAGTTTAATCCATAGACAATAACTTGTATATTGCCATATTTTAAACTGTAACTCAAAGCACATAAAAGGAATATGGAAGAGGAGTTCATAACAGAAACAAGCAAAAGAAACCAACATGCTATTTTAAGTATTTAAATCTGCAGAAGTAGTAAAGAGATAAAGATGTAGAAAACTATAAGTAAAAAAATTGTGGCAATGCTGAAAATTAAAATTAGGACATACCAGTTTCAAGGAAACAAATAGGGAAAAGCAGCAGTCTTGTGAAAGTCAGAATGCAGACAAGAGGAGAGAGTTCTTTTATGTGAGAGTGAGAATTCAGAAGTGAATGATTGTTAATCGTGTGTGCTTTGTGAAAAAGGGTCGTGTATTTATAGTGTGAAAGTCATGAGGAAATAAGGTAAGAAAATAATTGAAGATTGATCGTAAATCAATTACATAAGACTCCCTTTAATTAAGGGATTCAGATTCAAACGGGTAAAACCATTTAAGGAAAGGAATTAAGTAAACACTTTATGTAAAGCATGGAATTGAGGGCAAATACATAAAGGTTATTTAAGGAAAAGGTTTTGACAATACGCGGTTTGTGCAAATAAGTCAAGGGAATCAATTAACAGCCAGTAAATCACAAGGCCTAAAATTTGGTATGAATGAACCAAGTCATAAAAAATGAAGAAGGGTTTTATCTAAGTCTAGTCACATAGGAAATCAGTAAAAGATTGAAAGAAATCAATCAGGCTATATTCAGAAAGAAGTTTACACTACTTCCAAATTTGAAAACCATTTAGAGGAAAATTCATCATATATAAGGAGCATGTAAGCATGAAAGAAGACTGTTGTGTAAATCAGTTGAAAAAATCCAATGTAGAAAAGTTTAGCAAAAAGTTCAGCATTGTATGAAAACAAATGTCTAGACTCAGTTCAGAGACTCAAAGTCAGTCTAAAAGAATTAGGGGTTTCGAAATAAAACTCTAGTTCAAGCAAACCATAAAGCAAAGATGACAGGGCAGGCAATTGAATCGAAATCATGTTTAGAAGTTTCAGAAAAGAACATGCTTCTTCAGCAACAGAACTCATGAGAAAACATGATAGAAAAGTAACATGTAATTACAGTAGAAGGATTCAAAGAACATAATGGCAAATACTGATAAGAATAGTAGAAAAAGCATACTTAGAAGAAACTTAAACATGTCTCAATAGAAGGCAAACAAAGAGACTTAAAAACTTAGTAGGAAAATATAGTAGAAGAGCACAAGAACACCGGAAAAGTATAGCAGAGAAGCATATAGAAAAACACAGTAAGATAAACATATAAGAACATGGTAAAAATATAGTAGAGAAGTCTACGAGACCATAGTATAAGAAAACACAGTAAGAGAAGCATACAAGAGATGATACGAGAACATAGCAGAGGTAAACACACTAATAACAAAGAAGAAAAATCATAAAACACTTAAACACTTTCCAGAAATCCTAGATCGGAAAAGAAAGACTTTGAAAAGTAATTTTTGAAAGAAAAGTTAGGGAAATTGTTTGAAAACACAAGTAGAGTATAGATACACAACACATCTAAAAAAAATCAGAGAAAACCTCGAAGGGTTAGGGTTTCAGAAGAACCCTAGAATGAGAAAGGCTTTGAAAAGGTCACCGATCTGAGTCGGAGAGGTCAGAACCAAGTCCAAAACACCATGGTACGCCGGAGCAAGGACGACGATGACTCTGGAACCTTGAATCGGCAAAGGACTGAGTGCAAACCTTTGAGGTCTAGCCTCGAATCTTCAGGTATCAGGTGTGTAAGAGCTAGGGGGGTGAGTATAAGACTCCCATGGCCTGAGAAGCCATGGATTCCGGTGGGTTTCACGGTGGAAGATGGTAGGAGACGATTAGGGTTTAGAGAAGGTTCGAGAGAGTGGGGGGGGGGGGGTTTCAGAAGCGGCGGTTGAATGAAAATGACTTTAGGGTTGGGGTGTTAGTGGATTAAAAAGAAAAGGTGGAATCGTGGTCATTGATCATTTTGATCGACAGGCTGGATCAAAAGGGGAGCCGGGCGGGTAAAATAAATTGGTTAGGGGTTGGGTAATTTAGAAATAGGGTCGGGTAATATGAAATTGCAATTGGGTTTAATTGGGGATTGATTTGAGCTACAATTGAAATGAAATAGGGCTAAATTTTAAATAGCCACTTTTTCCTTTTTATTTTATAAAAAATAATAAAATAATTTCTGAAAATAAATTAAAGGTGCTAAATTAATTAATAATATATAAATATTAGATTAAAAATTATATGCAAATTAGCTTTAAAAATAGTAAATAAAATTATAAAAATGTTTAAAAATTACCTTACCTATATTTTAGGATAAATATGAGTATAAAATAAATTAATCACCAAAATAATAATTTGAGGAATATTTATTGGTTTTTGTATTGCTAAAATAGGGTAATAATTTGATTTAAAAGTCTTTTAAAAATTAAAAAAATACTAAAACATTTGGACACACTTATATATGCATACATATGCTATTTTAAAAGTATTTTGCATATATAAAATTTACAGGAAAAATTGGGTATCAACATAGAACACAAAAGAATTAGAAAATAGAGGAATAGGGCTACACTCTCGAAACGACCGGCTGGGTCTGTACAAGTCAATAGAAAATGTCACAACTTCTTGCACTTATTAAAAAGAAAAACAACTTCAAATGTACCCCGGAGTGCCACCAGGATTTGAGAGATTTAAAAAGGTACTTGTCAAGCCCTCCGCTACATTCTAAACCAAAGAAAGGTAAAACACTAAGAGTCTACCTCGCGGTCTCCAAAGTCGCGGTAAGTGTAGTTTTAGTCCGTAAGGACGAAGGTACATAATCTTCCATTTATTATGTTAGTAAAATTTTAATGGGAGAAGAAACTCGTTACCCGCATTTGGAGAAATTAGCCTTAGCTCTCGTAGTCGCCGCTCAGAAGCTGAGGCCCTATTTCCAATATCACCCGATAGCCGTGGTGACCACTTTTCCTCTATGTAACATCCTCCACAAACCCGAACTCTTAAGTAGGTTGGTCAAGTGGGCCATCGAAATAAGTGAGTTTGACATAGAAAATAAACCAAGGACTGCGATCAAGTGACAAGTTTTGGTCGACTTTGTGGACGATTTCAGTCCGGGATTGCTGCCTCTTGTAACCGAAAAGGAAGTAATGGTGTTGAAATCGACATGGGGGGTTTGGAGCTTATTTATGGATGGAGATTCACACAAAAAAAGGTTCGGGCTCAGAATAGTATTGATCACGCCTTCGAGGGAAACCCTATGGCAAGCCATCAGAACGATCCCTTTAACTAACAATAAAGTACAGTATGAGGCTTTGATTGCAGGAATCGAACTGGCCCAGGGACTTGATTCCGAGGTCATTGAAATCAAATGCGACTCACAGCTAGTGGTAAATCAAGTCTAAAGGATCTTCGAAACCAAATAGGAGCATATGCAACAACATGTGGTAAAGGTTCAGGCCCTGTTGGTGCGATTTTGGGAGTTGTCAATTACTCATATCCCGAGAGAAGAAAATGTAGAAGCAGACACATTGGCTAACCTTGGGTGATCAACAAAAATAAAGAAATCAGAATCTGGGACAATAGTATAATTGATGAACTCAGTCCTGGATGTAAATAGCTACTATGAAGTAAATACGACTAGTTTAGTCTGGACTGGAGGAATGAAATCATCGATTATCTTGAGCATGGAAAGCTGCCCAAAGACTCCATGGCGTCCCGGGCGTTGTATGCCAAAGCATCACAGTATAGCTTCAAAGGAGGCCAACTGTACAAAAAATCTTTCCAAGGCCAGCTGACCCGGTGCTTGAGGGCATCCAAAGCTAACTAAGTTATGCGAGAAGTCCACGAATTTGGGTGCATATTCCTTAGTACTAAAACTGGTAAGGGCAGGATATTATTGGCCCCACATGGAGTAAGATGCTAAAGCCTTCGTACAAAAATGCGATAAGTGCCAACGCTACGCACTACTAGTACATCAACAGACTGAACCATTACATTCAATTTTGTCCCCGTGGCCGTTCATAAAATGGGGAATGGACATCGTTGGACCACTTTTGTCAGCTCCTGGTAAGGTAAGATTTCTTTTAATTTTAACTGACTATTTTTCTAAGTGGGTGAAAGCAGTTCTTTATCAGAAGATCAGCAAGCGCGAAGTGGTGGATTACTTTTGGGAAAGCATAATTTGCAGGTTCGAAATATCGAAAGAGATAGAATGTGATAATGGGCAACAATATATTAGTGCAAAAATTACAAAGTTCTTCGAGGATTTGAAAATAAAGAGGATTACATCTTCACCCTACCATCCGAGCGCAAATGGTCAAGCGGAGTCATGATGAGTGGCTAGCGTATAAAAATTTATTACTCGTATCTTGTCAAATTTTATAATATAGAAAGATGTCGGTCCATGGGGATTGAGTAATCTACTCTTACAAATAAGTCTTGTTTGAATTACTATTTGAGAAAATATGGGTTGGTGAATTGATTAACTAATAATTTGTAAATAAAGTAGCAGCGAAAAATAATTATTTTTTCTTTCAAAAATATGATTAAATAAAAGTGTTGGGATCTTGACTTCACTTGATATTATAATTATAACGTAAGTTCAATTGTTATTCAACTTCTATTCCCACAAATATACGAATTCTCTGGCGGTTAATATTCATATATTGTTACTTAAATCTATTAGTTAGTTGTAACGACCCGGCCGGTCGTTTCGAGAGTTATAGGCCCGTTTCCCCATTTCCTATTTTTTTTGTATTCTTCAGCTGTAATTTTACTTACCGGGTTAGTTGATTCAGGTTCAGAGTGGTTTTGGAGTGAATTGAGACACTTAGCCTCTTATGAGAAGGTTTAAGTTGGAAGAGTTGATCAGATGTTGACTTATGTGTAAATGACCTCAGACTTTGATCAGCAACTACTTTTATCGAAAAAATATGCTCATCAGGGAACCCTTCTTGAATTGTAATTGATTCATTTGGTGGCTTCTCTAACCGAGAGAGATGATCAGCAACTTGATTTTCTGAACCTTTCTTGTCTTTGATTTTCAAGTCAAACTCTTAAAGAAGAAGTATCCACCTTAAGAGTCTTGGTTTTGCATCTTTCTTGGCAAGGAAGTATTTTAGTGGTGAGTGATTTGTAAAGACTATTACCTTTGACCCAATGAGATAAGGTATGAATTTATCAAAAGCAAATACCACGACTAGTAATTCTTTTTTGGTTGTGGCGTAATTCACTTGTGCTTCATTGAGTGTACGACTAGCGTAGTAAATGGGATGAAAGATTTTATCTTTTTTTTTTGCCAAGAGCTGCCCCAATTGCTACATAACTAGTGTCGCACATTAATTCAAATGGTTGACTCCAATCTGGAATCACAATAATTGGAGCATTTACCTATTGTTTCTTGATTTCTTCAAATGACTGCAAGCAATTATTAGTAAAATCAAACTTTACATCCTTACCCAACATATTAGTTAATGGCTTGGTGATTTTGGAGAAATTCTTAATGAATCTTCGATAAAATCCTGCATGACCTAGGAAACTTCTGATTTCTTTAACTGTGGTTGGAAGCGGTAATTTTGCAATTACCTCAACCTTTGCTTTATCAACTCTAATGCCATTTGATGTAATGTTTTGTCCAAGAACGATACCTCCTTTTACCATAAAATAACATTTTTCCCAATTTAAAACCAGATTTGTTTTTTCACATCATCTCAACACTAATGTTAGATGGTGAAGACATTCTTCAAAGATTTTTCCAAAGACTATGAAATCATCCATAAATATCTCCAAACATTTTTCAGTCATGTCTAAGTAAATAGATGTCATGCAATCTTTGAAATGTGGCAGGGGAAAACCAAAAGGCATTCTTCTGTATGCAAATGTCCCGCAAGGGCAAGTAAATATTATTTTCTTCTGGTCTTCTGGTGCAATCGGTACTTGATTGTAGCTAGAGTAACCATCAGGAAAATAATAGAAACTATGCCCTGTCACTTTTTCTAACATCTGGTCAATAAATCATAAGGGAAAATGATCTTTTCGGGTAGCGCTATTGAGTCTACGATAGTCAATGCATTTCCTCCATCCTGTGACATTTCGATTTGGAATCAACTCATTATTTTTATTTTGCACAACTGTCATTCCACCCTTTTTTGGTACAACTTGTACTGGACTAACCCAACTACTATCAAAGATTGCGTAGATTATTCCTGCATCCAAAAGTTTAACTACCTCTTTTTGGACCATTTCTTGTAATTTAGGATTCAGACACCGTTGTGGTTATACTACTGGTTTTGAATTATCTTCCAACAGTATTTTGTGCATGCAAATAGCAGGACTGATTCCTCTTATATCTCCAATAGTCCATTCTATTGCTTTCTTGTATCTTTACAATACTTCAATCACTTGATGTTCATGTTCACCTGTCAAAGAGGAAGAAATTATGGTTGTAAATGCCTCAGGTTCTAGGAAAACCTATTTTAAATGATAAGGGAGAACTTTTAACTCAATAGAAGAGTAAGTGTTTTCCTGTTTTATTTCTTCTTCATGGATTTCGAATGAGTTTTCATGTTCGTGCTTTCGCTGGGATTCTTCATCAAATTCTAAATCAACGTCAGTTAGATGATCTTCTGGTGGATCATTGACTAAATGTTGACTTTGATACTCTTCCACAATTTAATTTAATATATCAATGCCGAAACATGACGAGGAAGTTTCCTCATCAGGATATTTCATAAATTTTTGCATATCAAAGATCACCATTTCTTCATCCACTCGCAAAATTAGTTGTCCTTGTTGGACATCAATCAATGCTCTTCCAGATGCTACAAATGATCTTCCAAGAATTATTGGAACTTCCCTGTGTTCTTCCATATCAAGTATTATGAAGTCCATTGGAAACACAAATTTGTCCATTTTGAGAAGTACATCTATTATACCTCTTAGCTTTTTTAAGGATTGATCTGCTAGTTGTAGTGAAACTGGTGTCGCTTTTATTTGTTCCAAGTTGAGCTTCCTGAAAATTAAAAATGGTATTAGATTAATAGAATCTCCTGAATCACAAAATTCTTTTTCAAAATAAATTCCTCCTAGAGTACATGGAATTGTAAAACTCCCTGGATCTCCAAGTTTCTTCAGAAGCGTATTTTGAATTATAGCACTACAATTTTCTATCAATTCAATGATCTCAAGATCTTCTAGCTTTATTTTATTTGTAAGAATTTCTTCAAGAAACCATGCGTATGAGGGCATTTGAGCTAGTGTTTTAGTGAAAGGGACATTGATATACAATTGCTTGAGGATTTCAAGGAACTTCCCAAATTGTTTATTTAATTTTTCCCTTTTTTGTTTTTGAAGGAACGGGAGTGCGATTTCTTGGGTTCCTTCATTGTCTTTTGAGTGTGACTCTTGCTTCCTCTTTTCCCCCTTTTTACTGGTTTATTTGTCTCTTGTTCCTTTGATTCCTGATTTTTAGGTTATTGTTCTTTTTCTTTATCACATTCTCGATATGGATTAGTTATGTAATGACTCGATCGGTCGTTTTAAGCTCTAGAGCATTGTTTGGTAGTTTGAGACCTTGGGTAGCTTCACTTCATGTATTATGACTTGTACGTATGGTCGGAATTAAATCCCGAGAAGTTCAGAGTTGATTCGGATGGAAAATTTTAATTTCGAAAGTTTAAAGTTGGAAAAATTGATTAAGGTTTGATTTTTGAGTAACCGTCCTTGAAATCCAGATTTGAAGGTTCCAATAGGTTCGTATGATGATTTTGGACTTGAGCGTATGTCCGAATTACATTTTGGATGATCCGGGAGCATTTCGACGCTTATTGTGAAAATTGGCATTTTGGATGAATTTCATATGTTCGGGTTGAAGTGGATTTTGATGTCATCGATGTCCATTTGGGACTCCGAGCCCAGGAATATCTCCGTATTGTGATTATGGTCTTAGAAGCACGTCCGGATGTAGATTTGGAGGTCCGTATGTCATTTCAGGGTCCTTTGGCGAAAGTTGGAAATTGAAGGTTCTTGGGAAGTTTGACCGGGAGTGAACTTTTTGATATTGGAGTAGGATTCCGATTCCGATTCAGGGAGTGGAAATAGATATGTAATGTCATTTATGATTGTGTGCAAAATTTGAAGTCATTCCGGATTGATTTGATACGTGTTGGCGTAAATTATAGAATTTGTAAATTTCATAACTCATAATTCGATTCGAGGCGCGATTTGTAGTTTCGGGATTGTTTGATGTGATTTGAGACCTCGACTAAGTAGTATCATCTTTTGGGACTTGTTGGTAAGACTTGACGGGATCCCGAGGGGCTTGGGTGTATTTTGGATCATTCGTTGAAAGACTAGTAAAGTTAAAAAATTTGGAGTTTGACCATGGTAAATATTGGGTCAAGACGACCTCTTTTCAGTATTTTGAGTGAGCCAGTAAGTCCGTAGCATGTTCTCTGATTGATATTCATATATGATTTGTGTCCGGTAGATTCCAGATGAGTTTCGGGGTGTTTCGGATCATTTCGGTGAAGTTTGAGTTTGCTAGTTTCTGATGAAACATTGTTCATTCGCAATTGAGAATATTGTTCATTTGCAATTGTGACCACTTTTTATTGCAATTGCGAACACTTTTCATTGGAATTTACTGTTCATTCACAAATGCAAAAAAAATTTCCGCAAATGCGAACCTGGGCAGATTATTTTAAATTGGGATTTTGCACATTTCACTAATTTCTCTTTTGGTTTGGGCGATTTTTGGAGAGCCTCAAGGGGAGATTTTCATCATCTATTGCAAAGTGACTAATTCCCGCATATTATTAGCTAACTACATGGATTCTACAAGGATTTAACCATGAAAATTAGTAGAAATTGTGAGATTTTGAAAGAAACCTAGAAATTGGTTTTTGAACTTTTACCACGAAATTGGACATGGAATTAAGAATACATTATATATTTGAGTTTGTGGTATTATGGATAAAGTTTATCTTTGATAATTTTTGAAATTCAGGCACATGGACTCGAGAGTTAACTTTATTATTTTTTCGAGCGGGGTTGGGAATTATTAAAATTGATTGATTATGGGTATTAGAGTATATTTTTATTGGTTGCAACTTGTTTGACTAGTTTTTGGATCGACGGGCATCAGTTTGAGTAGTTAGAGAGGCTTTGGAGCCAGTTATGGAATTTCGGGGCGAAGTCTCCTGCCTAACTTTATGAGGGGGAAAATACCCCTAGGTGATGTAATTGATATGTACTACTTGTTGTGGGGGCTACGTACGTACGCGGTGACGAATATCCATACGTAGCTAAATCCATGTTATTGTTCGCGTAGACTAAGGTTCACACCATGCTATAGTTGTACTATTTGAGCAGTCCCTTGCCTATTAAATTCCTTTATGTTATATTACGACATGAGGCTAGACTTGTGTAGAGCGAGCGATAGACTCGCTATTGTAGAGATTCGACAGGCTTCGTGATTAGTCGCGAATAGTTTTACTCCTCTTACCAATTTCTCCCGCATTATGCGTTCTCATAGAAAGGTTTCCTCAAAGCTCATTATAATTGACTAAGGTTTAACAAAAGAAGCTAAAGAGAAAAGGAACTGGAAAGCACCTAATTTGGCAATTGTTTACACAAAAATTTTCCTTCTCCGAACGATATCTCAAGCCAAGGAAATGGTTGCTTTATATAGTTGTGAGAGCTTTTATTTTGAAGTCTTATTCACCAGTTGCATATGCTACTTGCATTGTTGTCTTCTAGTTGCTAGACAATGAGTCTAGTTTGAATATTTCTATGTCCACTTGTTGCTCCAACATGCAATTTTGTTTATAATTTGTTGTAGTACAAGAATTCTTCTTTTTCTTATATCAGTGTCGACTCTTGTTCATGAAATTTATTTTGCATTGTGGATTCTTCCTCTTCTTTTTTTTCTTTTCTATTCTTTCTTGTTTAAAGATGACATTTGCTTTATAAAGGAAAATACTAAAACTCGAATAAATTTCAGTCATTTTCACTCTTATTTTGATGTTATCAAGTCAAAAAATAAAGTGATTGTACAAAACCTCAAGAAAAGGTTGGAAGCGGCTAAAAGTAAATGGTCTGAAGAATTTCCCGGAGTCTTATGGGCGTACCGAACTACGGCCAAATTAAGCACAGGATAAACTCATTTTCCCTTGTGTATGGGGAAGAAGCATTAATCCCGGTGGAAGTAGGGGAACCCACCTTGAGATATTTCCAAGCAGGTAAAGAGTCAAACAATGAAGCAATGTTAGTCAACCTGGAGCTACTTGATGAGCGCAGTGACTTGGAATATATAAGAATGGCAACCCAAAAGCAGAGAAAGAAGCGATATTATAATCAAAGAACCAACCTCCATTATTTTAAAGTAGGAGACTTGGTCCTGAGGAAGGTAACTCAAAACACCCGAGAGATCAACGCTAGAAAGCTAGGTCCAACATGGGAAAGTCCCTACCGGATTTCAGCTGTCACTGAAAAATTAATTATTGCAGGTTGAGAAAAGTTGCCCAGCAACTGGAACGTGGCATACCTCAAAAGATATTATTGATGATGAACATCACCTATACTGAAAGTATGTGCTGCACTCTTTCTCCCTTCGTTCAGTTTTTGTTCCAACTGGGTTTTTCTAGCAATGTTTTTAACAAGGTATCAACAGAAATTATACTACGAAGACGGATTCAAACAGAAGCAGTAAGACCTTTAAAAACAAGGCACATAAGCTAAGAGCCACTTTTGGACAGTTAGATAATCTTTGGCTCTATAACAAAATTTCCACTAGAAAGTTAAGTTTGTTGTCGACCAAAGGTTACCCGACCATCCATAAGTGCAAACCACTGGAGGGTTGTTAGATAGTCGTACACTTGATAGCATAAATTCCTCACGGGAAGCAAATTAAGTTACCAAGTTAAGGATTATCTCACAATTCATTAGTGGGATCCTCGAAGGTGCAAGATTTCCAGTGTTCCAATTCACTTTTTTGGCATTCGAACACTGGGGGGTGATATCAGGATAAAGCAACAATGACTGCCATGTTGACCGGAGAACGAAAATTGAAAACATAAATGTGTCATCGGGACCAGGGACTGCGCGACCAGCCTCGTAGAAACAAGTTGTACAAGTTAGCCATAAGTGAATGGCAATTTCTTTTTTAGCATAACAAATGCTTATGTACCTTTTAAAAATTAAAGGAATAAAATTAAGTCCTTTTATTTCTATCTTGTTTTTTGTCTGAACGATGAATTAATTTTGTCATTTGAAAGTTCAACAAGTACTTCAAATGTTGGTGTCGTAATGAACATGAGACGTCCTTTTCAAGAGCACCGTAAATATAAGAGGTCCCTCTCTTATAAAAACCCTCACGTTAAAGGGTTGGTTTTAGAAGAATTTATGCCCAGAATCAAAATGCCTTCGGGTGAAAAACACACCCGAAGCCTTACAAGAAAAGACGCAAAAAGCAAACTTGCACAAATACTTATGAAAACCCTCACGTTAAAGGGTTGATTTCGGAAGAAATTGTGCTCGAAATCCTAACGCTTTTGAAGAAAAAAATAAACCCCAAAGTCGTACATAATCAAACTCCAATAGTGAAATTTGCATAGAATACTTAAGGAAAAAAAGGAATACAAAAGTTAAAACTTGCAAACGAAATAACTTAGAAAGATTCGTACAATACTTGAACAAAAAAATTGCCATGCCCCAAACATGGGAAGGCATGGCTGGCACCCGGTGCCGCACTGGTCCAAGCGAACCACTCTGTAACTCAAGATCATTCAACTAAAACTAGAACATACATAGGTCGAGTTAGCTGGACTCATTCCTTTTGCAACTATCATGGGCCCACATGGCCACAACTCATAATGTACAACTGTAAGTGGGAAAACATTGTATCACTGAATCATTTTTCTGAAAGCCTAAATACATGTGGGCCGTGAAGGCCTCTGACATACTGTACAAAATATTTCTCAGTCTACAAAGCCTCTAAAATTATTTGACATCTAATGGGACAGGGTACCAGCTTACCCATAAGCCTTTAGCAAAACTCTGACACGATGACTCATAGATGTTGATACCCAATTTTTTTCTGTATATTTTAATATGCAAAATACCTTTAAAATAGCCTGTATTTGCATATATAAGTATGTCCCAATGTTTTACTATTTTTTATATTTTTTAAAAGATTTTTTAAATCAATTTATTGCCGTATTTTATCAGAAAAAACCCAATAATTACTCCCAAAATTACTATTTTGGTGATTTATTTATTGGATACTCATACCTATACTAAAATATAGCTAACATAATTTTTACAAATTTATTTAGTATTTTAAAAGCTAAATTACATATAATTGCAATATTGGCCTCTTTTAAGGTTTAATTGTATTTGTAGTTATAAAATTAATTCTAATATTTTTAGTTTAATAATTACGTATTATTAATCATTTTAGTACCTTTAATTTATTTCTAAAAATTATTTTACTATTTTTTATAAAAATAAACAAGGAAAAGTGGCTATTTAAATACTAACCCCGTTTATTTCAATTATAGCCCTAAGTCAACCCCCAATTGAACCCAGCCTGAGGCCCAATTACCCTGACCCAAATCCTAATCTACCTGACCCACGACCCTTTTAGATAACCCGCCTGAATCCCACATTCAATCCAGGTCGTTGATCAAAATGATCAACGGCCACCCTTTAATCTTTCCTTTTTAATTTCCCATTACCCCTTAAACCTAATCATTTCTCACCGGTAGCTGCCTTTGAATTCCCATTCTCTCTCAAACTACTCTCCAACCCTAGCCACCGCCTTTAATCACCACCCCAAAATCACCTGAATCCATGGCTTCCAAAGCCATTAATGGCCTGTACCTGCCTTCTATAACTCCTACATGCTCGATTATCATAGTTTCAAGACCAGACCTTAAAGAAGTTTGGTCCAGACCTTGGTCTATTTCAGTGCTATGCTGTCTCTGATCATCTTAGACCTTGCTCCGGCCAGCCATGGCTATTCAAGCCTGACTCTTGGCTTCTCCTGCTCAGATTAATGACTTTCCAAGCCTTTTTCACCATTTGGGTTCTTCTAAAACCCTAACCTTCGAGGTTCTTCTGATTCTTTTAGATCCATTGTAGATCTGTGTTTTCTCTAAAATTTTAAACGTTTTCTCAAAGTTTCCTTCAAAACTTTACCTTTAGAACCTTTATCTTTTCCGATTCAGGGTTTTGTTAAGCTATTTAAAAGTTTCTCTGATCTTTAGAATGTTCTACTGTGTTTCTTTATGTTTTTCTTCTACTGGAGTGTGCATGTTAAAGTCTTAGTTCTTTCTTAAAGGTTTTTTATTTTATTTCTTTTTTGATATTTTTGCCTGATTCTCTTGTCTTCCATCCCCACACTCGATTGATGGTGAAACTCTAAATTTGGGGATCCATTTGAGTTTTGAGACTATTTGCTATGTGATTTGCTTGCTCTTCATCTCTGGACTTGTTTGTTTTCAAAACCCTAATTTCTTTGGACCTATTCGAGTTTCTAAAAGTTGTTTCATCTACTGCTCGACTGAGTTTCAAAATCTTTGTTTCAACTTTTGTTTCTTTATATGATTTTGACTTCCTGCTAAACTCTATAAGGTCTTTTACTTGACCCTTTGGCATGTTATTTGATACTTTCTCTTCTCTGTTACTGAGTAACTGAAATCAACCTATGTGACTACCAGTGTTTGCTACTATATGATGTTTCTCTTTGTCCTAAATTCAGTCGTGCATGCTTAATACTTATATACTCTTTTATATGCTGAATTTCCTTCTGAAATGACCTTCAATTTTGGGACTGATTTCAAGCCTCCCTATGTAATTTTGATTGCATTCATGTGTTAAGTGATTGACTCTTTCCTTGTTTCACCATACTGATTTCTCTATTTCTTGGGTTGATTTGGAAAACTTCCCTTAGACCTTTGATTCCCCTATTTCTTACTTGGTTTATTTGTTTATTCATGAATCAGTAATTTTTCTTGATTTACTATGTACTGATTGTCTCTATATTCTGCAATCTTACTTTATTTTCTTACCTTATTTTGGTAACCGAGTATTTCAAAGATTCTTCCCTTAATTAAACCCCTATATATTTACCCCTAATTGTCTACTTTGCACAAGATGCTTACTTGATCTCTTTCCTTAAATGTTATCTGTCCATTACCGTTTAAGTTTGAATTCCTTAAATAAAGGAAGTCCTTATACTGATTGATTTTAATTGGTACATAGTTCCATAATTACTACTAAACTATGATTCTTTCCTTATTTTTGCACCAGTTTTCAAACTATAAATGCCCTGCTCTCTCATTAACACAAGACACACGAACACTCTTAGTTTCTGAACTCTCACTCATACTCAAAAACTATTCTCTTTTGTTACTCGTACTATGGCCTGCCTTCAAGTCCTGCTACTTGATTTTACTGTATCTTGCTCTTTGAAACTGGTATGTTCTGATTAAGATTTCCAGCAATCACAACAATGTTTTTACTTAATACTTTTACCCTAGTGTCTGCCTACTACTTGTTTAGTTCAGCACTTATTTTAGAATGTTGTAATTTCCTTCCGCATGTTCTGTATCTACTATGCATCCTAAATGTGTTTGATGCTAATGGTTTATTTGAGGCATGACAGTATTAATATTACTGTCTATGACTAAAACTTGATTCCCCTGGAATCATAACCTCTATGTCACCATTATATGTCGTGTATTCTTGTTGATTTTGTAAGCCTTGTCGACGCCCCCTTTTTTTCCAGAACCGAGGTTCGGAATCGGGCACACGACATTCGGGAGGACAACTCTATTCCCTTGCGAGAATTGGGTTTTTTATAGTTTGAAGAGTCGCCACCTAATGATTAAGTGCATTAGGACACTAAGAGTTTTTTTTAGTTGGAAAACCAGAGTTTGGGTAAGGGCTAGAAATTATCTCGAGGGGAAGGTGTTAGTCACCCCTCAAGATCCACTAGTGTGGTTCCCGACCATGTTACAAATGTGACTTGTTTTCATATAATAGTTGCAAATAATTTGAAATTAAAACGAAGTTAAAGAGGCTGAAATTTGAGAAGAAAGTAGTTTTAAAATTCAGAATAAACGAGTGAAGAGAGGGAAAAATTTCACATAATTACTGGAAGTAATTGAAGTTAAAAAGCAGTTAAAGAAGACG
>MU750817.1:28262-68782 GCA_026770625.1 Nicotiana glauca | reverse complement strand
TACTGGTTTAGTCTTAAATTAAATTAAAGCGATAAGCGGACTGGTTCAACACATATTTTTAGACAGGAAGTCTACATTAGGCTTACTCAAATGCAATTGTCTAAGACTGATCCAGTTGATTAGTTAACCCTTTGTATATGTGTTGGATCGAACTACTGATTTTTAAAACACAAGCTGATTTTAAAGAAAAATTACAGAGTAAAAATAGGTTTCAAAAAAGGGTACTGGTTTGTTACAAAAGTGGTTTAACAACTAAAAAAAATGAGTTTCAGGAAGCAGATTAGTTAGAGAAAGAGTTGCCAATTTTTTAACAAAAGAACTGAGTTGCAGACTGATTAGAAGAGATTTGTCAGATAAATATAAAGAAATGACTTTAGGCAGATTGGAAAAATGTTTACCAGAGTCAACGAGAGAGTAAGTTTCAGAAAGAATACACTGATTTGATTGTGAGAAAAAGTTTTAAGAGTTCAGAAAGGGTGTAGGAAGTCATTTGTTTTAGTAAAATCGATATTGTTTTAAACAAGTGAGATAGCTCTGGTTCGAAATCCCTATAGGCATGCTTTCTATACGATATTGCTTCTTGATACCTTTTCAAACACTAATAGAATCCTTATAAACAATGATATCTATGTATGCCATTTTATTATTAAACCTAACTGTTTGCCTAATGACGTTACTATATGCAGAGATGCAAACCCCTATAGGCATGGTATCTATATGCATAGTTGCAGAATTCAGAAGTTAAATTCTATAGGCATGCTTTCTACGTGTGAAACTGCACGAATTAGAAATAAAATCCTATAGGCATATTTTCTACCCTTTGTGCATAAAAGTAACCCCCTCTCTTTTCACTAAATCCCCAAGAGTTTATACAAATCATTATAGACCCGTAGAACAAGACTGAAATTAAAAGTAAATCAGAAGCTATCAGCTACATTCGAGCAACCTAATTCAGACTTAGTGTCTAATAATATGAGATTGAACCACTTCCGAGATCAAGATTTCCAAAGCCTTCTCTTATCTAGGGTGTTTCAGAGATCCAAGGAGTTTCAGGAACCCCAGGCAGTGCTTACACCCAAGATATTAATTAGAAACTGAATTAAAGTGCAGTGTGGAAGAGCCAGCCCTCAAGTTTCCAAGTTCAGAGGGAGCTCATGGGTCCCAAGGCAAGGCTCACAAGAGAGGGGCAGAACCTAAGTTCTAAGAGTGAGTGCAAGTGCAATAGAGAAGGAGTTAGGGGATGCCAAGGCAGGCTGGTGATCATACCTAACCATGAGGTAGGCTGGCACACCCCTGACCAAGCCTGTTCAGCCAGCAAATAAGAGCACAGTCCTATTGAAGGTCAGGCTATGGTCTAGACAGTGATTAGGACACTTCCAGACCAAGGTCTTAGGCTCAGGATACATATAAAGGGGAAAGGGGAATGAGAATTGAAAGAGTTTAGGACTCAGGGAGTCCAGTCCTTATACATGAACAACAATGTCAAGTGTTGTCATATTTCTGAACCATAACTCAATATACAAAAGGAATTGGGGGATAGGGATTCATGTAGGAGCATAGCAAAGAACAAACCAACTTGCAAAAAAAATTACATTATGGGAGCAGTAAGCCAAACAAAGAATGGACTGAAGAATAAATACATAGGGGAGTGGCAGAAATTAAACAAAGTTAACATACCAGTTGTAGAAGAAGCAAGCAAAGAAAAGAAGGATTCTTTCAGCCAAACCACAATCAGAGAAGAGAACTTTAAGCTTGTGAGTTCAGAGAACTTGAATGCTTAAAAATCTAAGTGAATTTAAGAGAAGAAGTAATGACTTGTTTGTGTGTTCGAACTCCTTTTGAAGGGGAAGAAGTACATATATTTATAGTTTTTGAAAATGAGTAAAAAGTAAGGTAATAAGCCACAGACATGGAAACAATCACTAATCAGATTCAATTACGCCAGTAATTGTCCTTAATTAAGGGATCACTTGTTAACGGGCAGTGATAGGTTAAAAATAAGGAAAGAAATCAATTTAAAAAGAAGATTGGTTATTGCCATAAAAGGAGTAGTAAAACAATACAGCAAGTGATTAATTCCAAGTGCAGGAACATACTCATTTGAGAAAGGATTCAGTAAGGCAAAATAAGGAAAGAAATCAATTAACCCTTAACAGGCGAAGGAAATCAGAATTTCACAAGGAAAAGTTTTGAAAATCAATCACATAAGGGACTCAGTATATAAATGAAGTGCACAAGTAATAGGCATGTGAGGCCAAGCTATGGCAAGAGGAAACAGCATATAGTAATAGCACAGAATTAATAGACAGCAAGCATTCATAGTATGATAGTCATGTAGGTCAAATTTCATTGGCTTAGTAATAGAGAAAAAGATCAGAAGCATGAAAAAGTCAAGTGAAAACTTTTCTAAAAACATAGTCAAGTCTGATAAATAGCAAGAATTCAGAGTCAAAGGAATCACATAAAGAAAATGGATGATGAAATAAAGGAATCTCAAATCAAGTCGGGCAATTTCAAACAGATGCAATGCACTAGCAACTTCAGGAACTCGCATAAACTCCAAAGAAATTAGGGTTTTCAACACTTAAACAATGATAAACAAATGAAACAAACAACAAATAGTTTCAGATTCTCAAACAAATCCCAAAAATTAAGGTTTTTCAAAACCTAGAGATGATAAGCAAATGAATCGAACAAAATATTAGCAAATAGACTCAGAAACCCTAATTTGAAATCAAAAGATTTTTGAAAAGGAAATTTCGGGAAAACACTTGAAATGTTAAATACAGCACAGATCTAGCACAGATCTAAACAGATAAACGAAAAAAGAACCTCAAATAAGCTAGGGTTTCTGAGAACCCTAGAAATGAGAAAGTCTTGGAAGAAACAAGATCAGATCCGGAGTTGATAAGGTCGAAATCAGTCTTAGGAGGCTAAGACACGCCGAAGCGAGGCCGGAGATGGATGGAAACCTCGAATCGATGAAGATTTGAGTGAAGGCCATCGAAGTCTGGCCTCGAACCTACAGGCTTCAGGCACGTGAGAGCAGTAGGAGGTAAGTATAGGTCATCTATGGCTTGAGCGGCCATGAATTCCGGTGAGTTTGGGGTTGAAAGTGGCAGATAGAGATTAGGGTTTCGAGAGAGTTCGAGAGCATTTGAGAGAAAAGGGAGTTAGAGGCGGCGTCTCTAAAAGAATGGGGTAGGGTTAGGGGTCGTTTGAAATTAAAAAAGGAAAAGGGGAACGGTGGCCGTTGATCTAAATGATCAATGGCCAAGATTAAAAGGGTTATGGGCTGGGTCGATTAAATGGGTATTGGGTCGGGTAATTGGGTTTAAGTTGGGGTGCCAATTTGGGCTGAAATTGGAATGAAATTGAGGCTAGATTTTAAATAGCCAATTTTTCCCTTTTAATTTTATAAAAAATGGTAATAATGGTTTTAAAAATAAATTAAAAATATTGAGTAAACAAATATTATATAAATATTAACTTAAAAATACTGGAACTAATTTTGTAATTATAAAATGCTATTAATCACAAAATAGGCTATAATTGCAATTATATGCAATTTAGCTTTAAAAATACCAAATAAATTTGTAAAAATATGAAAAAATTAAATTAATTATATTTTGGTGCAAATTTGAGAATAAAATTAATTATTCACCAAAAATGATAATTTTGGGAATAATTATTGGATTTTGTTGTATTAAAACAGGCAATAAATGGGTTTAAAAATCATTAAAATGCCAAAAATCTTGGGTATGCTTATATATGCACATATATGATATTTTGAAAGTATTTTGGGTATAAAATTACCTAGAAAAAAATTGGGTATCAACAAGCATAACAACACTCTCTATTGTTGTGCATGCCTAGAATTAGCTAATGCCTAAGTACATAGGCTCTTTGCAATCCCCAATCCCTGAACCCCTTTATGTGAAATCCTCAACCCTGTAACTATTTCCCAGCACCTCTTCCCCTCTTCTTTACTTTCTTAGTTCTTTAAAACTCTATTTCTTTACTTGCACTTTCTCTTAGACTTTAAGTTCTGTCCCATCTTGTAAGCCTTGCCTTGGGACCCATTGACCTCCCTCTGAACTTGGACCATTGAGGGCTGGCCCTTCCACACTACACTTGCTCCTATTCTGGTGATACCATTTGGGTGTGAGCACTGCCCGGAGTCCCATTGAGGCTCTTAGGGAACTCTGACACACTCAAATTGGAGAAAGGCTTTGGGTCAGTGGTCTTTGAGTTGGTCTATCTCATAATTCAGACAAGAAGTCAGAATCAGGCTTTCCTCTGGTTGTACTCTTTTTTACTTTTTCTAATGTAATTATTTTTGGCTTGTAATAAAAACTTGGGGCTGGCTAGTAAAACGGGTGGGTAAATATGCAAGGGTAGAAATCATGCCTATAGTCTATTCTATTTCTGCATACTCAATACATATAAAAATCATGCCTATAAGTTGTTCTAATTCTGCATACTTAATACATATAGAAATCGTGCCTATAGGTTGTTCTAATTCTGCATAATCAATACATATAGAAATCATGCCTATAGGTTATTCTAATTCCGCTTACTCAATACATATAGAAATCATGCTTATATAGATGTTACAATTCTGCATATTCAAACTACCACCTAGAAATCATGCTTATAGGACTGTCTAATTCTACATATTCAACTACATATAGAAAACATGCCTATAGGAATGTTTTAATTCAAACCACATGTAGATACCATGTCTATAGGTTTAAAAAATAAGTTCTGTATTAGAAACCATGCTCATAAGTTTCAAAACAAGTTCTGCACCCAGATGTTACGTCTATAAGTATCTAAAATCAGCAACATATAGAAATATGCCTATAGGAGTTTCTAAATGAATTTGATGCGCTTCACTCAATGTTAGATATAAAATCAACAATAATACATAGTATCACCTGCAAAACCTGTAATCATTTTGTTAATTCTGCCTCTCTTTTGATAATTTGAGTCCTTTACTTAACCAAAGTTTAGCCAGTATGCATATAGGATCCTAAATAATTCATTTCGAGTTTTACTGTCTTATTACCTTCTAAATTCAGTAGATATCATGTCTATAGGACCCTGTCTTAACACTTAGGTAAGCCTTAGGGTAATAATTATAAACTGAATCTGCTTCTATTAATAAGTACAACCAGCAGGCAGGCCTGATTTGGGCTTCTTATCTGAATTATATAATAAACTAGTCTACCTCAACTTTTAAAACTCTTTCATATTCGGTATTTAATCAGACCTAAACAGTATGTGAAAGTCATGCTAATTATATGATTTTCTGTCAAGGAGGTATACTTGAGCCTCTGCTTGTTTATATGTTTTCCCCCACAATATGCAATATGTGTTTTGTATGACACCTTAGAGTTTTACATTTTGAAACTTCAAACAAGCCTAACATCCCTCCTTTTTAGGATTAGTAGTCCTAAGTGCCTCCGGGACTGATAGGAGTGAGATGGGTAATAGTATGCAATAAGTAATCGAGACCAATCCGCGCTTTAAATACCTTAACGGGGCGGGAAGAGTAGATATGTATATGACGACCACGCGATAATATCAAGTGTAGCCCTTCATTGAGGAGTGATTATCGGACATTGTGTGGGGTGATCCATATTTTTAATAAACCTGGGACTCCCATTTCCTTTATTCTTTTCTCTTTTAGCACTGTAACTCTTTATTTTTAAAAATCAGCTTTTCTAATTGCCCTTTTTCAGTCTTGTCTACAACCTTTATGTGTTGAAATCCCCTCTTATTTGAGCCTTATTTGCTTATATGTTGATTGTACCCAAATTCACAATAATTGTCTGGCCGGAAATCACACTAGTGGATTTTGAGGGGTGCCTAACACCTTCCTCTTAGAATAATTTTAAGCCCTTACCCCATCTCTGGTTATTCAAACAAGCTTAGAGTTGAATCTCTATTAGTGTCCTAATGCACCCTAATCATTAGGTGGCGACTCTTCAAATGCAAACCCAGTTCCCAAAAGGAATGAGTTTTCCTTCCAAATATCATAAACCCGATTTCGTGAGAAAAAGAGGGCGCGACAATAGACTCGGCTGCACTCCAAATGAGGTGGAGTCTTACCGATCCTTCGCTAAATGTCAATCTCGTCTACTATGAGGGCTCGCCAAACTGATTGTCTATACATGCAGGCATGAATGCAACGTCCCCAACAAAAGGACGTCAGTACGAATAATGTACTGAGTATGTAAGGCAAAACTAAAACGTAACAATAAGTCAACATTAATTAAAGACATAAAAATCAACTTGAATCTCTGAAGTGCCACCGTATGTGCATACTTATTATAATCACATATATAATACTCTTTGAGACTATTTCTATTATCCATATCGTATGATGCATGACTGCCCAACCGATCAGTGGTAACTGCCCGACCGGCCGCCGCACAGTGGTAAATATATGACTGCCCAACCGGTGGTAAATAATGATACATAACTGCCCAATAGGTGGTAACTGCCCGGCCGGACGTAGCCCATTGGTAAATGCATGTCTGCCCAACTAGCTATAGCACGGTAGTAAATGAATATGCATGATTGTCCAACCGGACGTAGCACGGTGGTAAATATGAACTGCCCAACCGGCCGTAGCTCGGTAGCAAATGCATGACTGTCCGACTGGCCGTAGCTCGGTAGTAAATGCATATGCATGAAGATGCATGTATCGATATATCATAAACATTAAGATATTTATCATATACCTCAATAGGGAACTAGATTCATACTTAGACATGCTTGAATATCACTTTACGAGAATGAATAACATAGACATCCTCACTGCTTAGAGTAGAACCACTTATGGAATATCGTTACATTTACGTATCATTACTTGGATCATGCCAAAAGAAGGAAGAATTAGCCTTAACATACCTTGTATATACTGCCCAACCTCAAGATGTGCAAAGGTAACTGCTGCCTTGTCTACAATAAGAGAAACGATACTATCGTCATCGTTTAAGCGTCGTAACTATTATATGTCGACTACTATATATTTTATAATAAAATGGGCAGTATCTTCCCTTTTTATATGACTTCCCACCAGTTACAACAACCACGAAACAACCCAAACAACATCATATGAAGCCTCCCAAACAATTTAACAATTGTTACGTGATGTTTGGTTACAATTAACAAACTATAGTTTAAAACCCTTTCTTCTCCTTTGAATATGTATACAGCCACAACAACATTATACTTAGGTTATTACACAAACAAGAACAATACAATATCAATAACCAATCACCACCCATTCAGGCCCCTCAATAATGCAAGAGCAACTCCCACAATCTAATGAAACTATATCCAATACTAGTCCGCCATAGTTACTGATCCATATGGTTTCATGGTACTAATAATTCCAACACTTACAAGCTCACACACATAAAGAAAGAGGGATTTTCTACCAAAGATGTATAAGAACAACTCTTATTCCCACATTAATTCAACTAGTACTTGCTTGTGGATAAGGTTTAATTGAGCAAAGTGAAGCTTCAAGATGCTATAAGTTTTCCTTATTTTCCTTGATTTAAAAGTAACTACTTGGAATCATTTTTATTGTTCAAGAGAACTTCCAAAATAGTGTATGAACCCTTCTAAGGTCAACTAAGTTTCTACACATGTTCATGAGAAACTTTTCAAGCCAAATGAGGCTCTAAAGTGCTGGAACGTTTTTGTTGTGTAGAAAAATCAGCAACCTAGTAAATCTCAAGTTGTATATTTACCTTCTGTACTATGTGGCGCACAAATAGATATATATGCTTTGTATGACTCATACACTTTCTCATCAAGGTGATGATAAGCAAGTAGCTCATTAAATGTGGTGATGAAGCAAGCACCTCATTTTTCATTTCTTTGTTGATAGATAATTCTTATCTATATAATATATTGTAATGTGTAGTAATATAAAATATCTGTTTTTGACATAATGTTTGCACCGTACTTATCGTACGTTGTCGAAATGCATTTTCTTCAGTTCGCTTAACATCTATCCTTCGGACACATACGTGACATTATTCTTTAACTGTTAATATCCTTAACTTTGTTCCCTCAATTTTCTTCTATTTGTTTAACTTCTAAATTCTACTAGGTATTAACCACCCTTATATACCTTTGTAATTCCTAAGACCAATAGGATTAACTTCTTATCATCTAAAATATAATCTCTTCTCGGATTTGCGTCGCCTAACTTACGACATGAACTAACGTAATATGGGTTGTAACAAAAATGTTTTTATAAACGTGCCGAAATGGCACAAGTACAAAGTGGGGAAAAGAAAGGAAAAGCTAAACCGCTGCCTCTTCGGAATCCGATGGACGAGAAGTATCTGCACCCTATGGGAAGTAGAAATTCGCCGGTGCCTCAACAGTTTGGCCTTCAACATCATCACCTTACGGTTCCTCTTCAGTTTCCGAAAATTCAGAACCAGAACAGAACTAGAACCAAAAGAACCAAGAGCATCAAGCTCTGCCGAGGGACCCATCAGGAGTCTGTTGTTAGCAGCCAACTCAAGCTCACGGTCCTTGAGCTTTGGCCTCCTCCAAGATTTTTCTGCTCATGCTGTACATGGCGTAAGATTTCTCAACAACGAGGGAAACCTCTCGGAGCTTAAGTTCTTCTTTTAGTTGAGTCACCTCGGCAGAGAGATTTTCCCAGGCAGATCTAATAGACTTGAGGCTACTGTCAAGATCACGGACAGTAGAGCTGAAAATTCTATTGTGCTCAAGGGTCTTCTTATACTTCTCCTCCAACTGTTCATATTTCGTCCCCACAGTAGCAAGCTCTTCAAACTTGGAATTCAAGGTTGCCTCTAAGTTGATCAATCTTTCAGCAAAGGCGGCCTCGCGATCGGATGCAGCAAGAATGGCATTTTGCACTTCAACACATTTAGCCTTAGCTTCTTCAAACTGAACCCTCAACGGGGCAATCTCTTGGCTAAAGGTTTCCACCACTTTCTCGCCTTGCTGCAAACGAGCCTTCAACATAACAGCCTCGGCATCTTTTGTTTCCAATTCCAAAAGACGAATAACAGCTTGATCCCGTTCAACCAAAAGTTGATCTCATGCGGAGGTAGCTTCTTCCCTCACGCGAATCAACTTCTGAAGGCCCTTGGAAGAAAGAAAGTTGGCCTACAAAGCAAGAAAGGCAAAACCGATGATATGTTTAGGCAAAAATAAAAGAAATAGAAAAGGAAGAAAGGAATGTACTGTTGCGGCGTTGTGCATGGCGTTGTTCAACAAACACTTTCCTGGGAGTGCCTGAATCTTTTCCCAATCTTTCTGTCAAGCCAAAGGCTTTAGCTAATTAGCAAGTTCCACCGGCCGGGATATAAAGTTGCATCCGGCAAAGACCGAAAGAGTAACATTCCCCCTCCTTTGTGGATCTTCAGAAAGGGAAGCATAATTTTGCCCCAAATTCCCATGAACTGGGGACTCTACTAGACTTGCTCATAAATCGTGAGACCTAAGGGAATCTAGTGCTCTGATACCATGTTGTCACAACCCAAAATCCACTAAGGGTCGTGATGGCACCGGACACCATTGTCAGGCAAGCCGACACTAAATAACTAGTGACTTCTTGTTTTAGATATTTATGAATTTACTTCTTTTATATATTTAAAAAAAATAAAGAATGAGTTCCACTGAACAAATAATAATATCCATAACAATGTCAATATACTGAATAATTTCATAGACATCCCAGAACCCAGTATCACAAGTGAATGAGCGATTACTAAGAGAATCGAATAAAGTACAATAACTGTCCGAAATACAAATTGGACAGAAGTAAATACAATAAGCTGAAAGAGACTGTACTGGCTATGGGTCGCCTCGAGAAATGCAGCTCACCTAGTCTTTGTAACGTCCATGCTACTACGCCCAGCAGGCCACTAGAAATACATGCGCTTGTGCAACAAAAATATACAGCAAGTGTAGCATGAGTACGAAAACAACGTGTACTCAGTAAGTATCCCGTCTAATCTCGAAGAAGTACAGACGAGAAGTCGACTTCGACACTTACTAGTGGTCCAATAATGATACATCAATAATATAATAAATCGAGGATTTTTATAAACAGGATTGTAATTTAGTAGAATAAAGCAATTAAACAATTCTTTCTTTTATAGAAAATTCCCAAACTTCTTTTCATCATTTATACATTTACTCTCAAGCCGGGAAGGAAATGATATTAACTTCAATAAAATTCAAGGCAAGCAACACAAGCTTGCGAAAATCATGTCGAGGTCGTACGGCCCGATCTAATAATATTTAAATTGTGCACTGCAAGAGGGTCGAATGGCGCGAGCCACAGATGCATCTATTACCCCACTCGCGAATCATACATGCGACGCGGTCAAATATAAATAAACAATCACCCTACTCGCGAATCATACATGTAAAGCAGGTACACATAGAAACACATAATCAAACAGTCAATCAAGACATTCATCGAGGAAACAATTATTCAAGGAGGTGTAAATTTTCCTTTTTACAAGTCATGAAAACAAAATTTAGCTCTTTTAGAAAAATCATTTGCCACTTCGATATGATTTAAGGAACTTAAACTATCAATAAGGTTGCATTTATTACAAGTAAGCATGCTTTTGGGTCCTAGACTACCCGGACATAGCATAATAGTAGCTGCGCACGGACTCTCGTCACCTCGTGCATATGTAGCCCCCACAATTAGCAGCACATATTCAATTAATTCACCTATGGGGACAATTCCCTCTTACAAGATTAAAAAGGAGACTCACCTCGCTTTGAAGCCTATATCCCAATTCAAGAACGCGCTCAAACCTCCAAATTGGAGCAAAACAATCCAAAACTATTCAAATGGGGTAAGAACTAGTCAATACATGCTCAAAAGTTCATATTCTAATTATTAAACTAATTTCTCAACCCTAGATGCAAGGTTCCTAAAATTCATCCCCGGATCCACGTGCCCGGATTCCGGAAATTTTTGAAGAATGTTGTTACCCATAACCTAAGGATCAATAATATCTAATTTCTACTTCATTCCCTCACATATTTCGTGGTTGAATCATTTTTATCAAACTCTAGGTTTTCATCTAAACCCTTTATTTTTCCTAATTTTCACATGTTAATCTACCCATAATCCATGTATTTAACTTATGTTTTGTAGAAATTACTTACCTCAAAGTGTTAGGTGAAAACCCTCTTCCAAAAGCTCCAAAAACCGCCTAAGAGGATGAAGGAAATGACCTAAATGATCTAAGTCTCGAAATTAATACCTGTGCATAGGCCTCAGATGTCGCATTTGCGACACCTGGTTTGCAAATGCGACGGTCACAAATGCGACACACCCATAGCAATTGCCAACCTGGGCCTCCCCTGCCAAGGTCGCAATTGCGACCAAAATATCGCAATTGCGAACCCTGAGCTCCCACTACCTAGGTCGCAAATGCGAACCCCGCTGAGGTCGCAAATGAGACCAAATTATCGCAAATGCAAAATCTGCCTAAGGCCAGGCTCCTTTGCAAATGCGAAAAATTTCTTGCATTTGCGAGACCTGCAACTGCTGCCAAAAACACCAGAAAATCTGGTGTGTTCCAACTCCTCCCGCACGATCGAAACTCACCCGAGACCCCCTTGGACCCCGTCCAATCACACCATTCAGTCCCATAACATAATACGGAGCTGCTCGAAGTCTCAAATCACGTCAAACAATGCTAAAACGGTGAATTGCACTCCAATTCAAGCTTAATAAACTTTAAGATTTCAAACTTCTACTTTCAATGTTTAAACCTATTAAATCACGTCCGATTGACGTCAAATTTTACACACAAGTCATATTCGACGTTACGGACCTACTCCAACTTCCGGAATCAAAATCTGACCCCGATATCAAAAAGTCAACTCTCGATCAAACTTCCCAAAAACCTTCAAATTTCTATCTTTAGCCAAATAACTCCAAAATGACCCACGGACTTCCGAATTCACTTCCGACCATGCTCCCAATACCAGAATCACCACACGGAGCTATTCCCAGACTCGGAATCCCAAACGGACATCGATAACACTGGAATGCACTTCAGCCCAAACTTATGAGATTCTTTAAAAAATGCTAACTTCCACAATAGGCGCTGAAATGTTCCCGGGTCTTCCAAAACCCAGTCCGGACATACGCCCAAGTCAGAAATTATCATACGAACGTGCTGGAACCTTCGAAACCCGATTCCGAGGTCGTTTACTCAAAAATCCAATCTTAGTCAATTCTTTCAACTTAAAGCTTCCGAAATGAGAATTCTCTCTCCAAATCAACTCCGAACTTCCCGGAACTCAACTCCTACCACGCGTACAAGTCATAATAACTGAAGTGAAGCTACTTAGGGCTTCAAACTGCTGAACGATGCACTAGAGCTCAAAACAATCGATCGGGTC
Organism: Nicotiana glauca; assembly: GCA_026770625.1. Lineage (NCBI taxonomy): Eukaryota > Viridiplantae > Streptophyta > Magnoliopsida > Solanales > Solanaceae > Nicotiana > Nicotiana glauca. The sequence continues at coordinate 56,329 of MU750817.1, read as the reverse complement.
GTTACATTCTCTCCCACTTAAACATACGTTCGTCCTAGAACATGCTGAGAACTGCATCGGAGGGTCCGAAATCACTGTTTAACACCTTGAGCACCTACCGTGCTACCACAGTTCAGTTGAGCACAATAATTCGATCAAATCTGAAGATATTCTCTTTTATTCAAACAATTAAGCTTAGAACTCAATTCCAACACCCGGAATTCTCCGTCAGGCCTGCTTCCAATATATGAACATTGTATCAATCACTTCACGAGGTACCAGAATATAACTGCGTACCTTTGCTGAATTCTCACCATGCACCACGTCATACACTGGACCACAATAACATTCTCTGATCATAACAACCGACATTCCCCAAGTCTGATGCTCACAATGCACAACATGACATGTATAAGTCTTGTCCCAACTCCTACAATACTACCATGATGGAAGAGACATGTAGAAATTCATAACCAACTGTCGGGTCAACAAATCATTAAGTTTATACTTCTGAAAAGAACATTACCTCATTCTGAACCAAATAATAATCTTTGTTCTTTAATATACTTTATACAATCTGATTGCACTGATCGTAGGTCTAATAACCTTCTCTCACCCGATACGAACTGCTTAGGCAACAAGCCACCACAGACATGACCAAAACTCTCATATGATGCCACCATGTGCCAATAGGTTACCAACTTGAACTTGATACATAAGAAGGACAAGCCCTAGAAGGTACTACCTCACTCACGCAGCTAATATGAACTTTCCTCAGAAAATGGAAACAAAACACACAGAATAGAATATAAAGGACTGTAATCATCATCACACTGTTGCGGCGTGCGACCCGATCCAAACAATATACCCATGGCGGCGTGCCACCCGATCCACACATAAAATTCACATAAGGAGACACACATCGAGCCAAATTGCTCATTACAACACAAAATTGAATATTGACCACAAGCACGCTAATTGCAATATACCATCCCTGAGGAGACATATAGCGCCATAAGCTAACAAACTCAAGCACAACTGAGGTGCGATAAATGTTCTGAAACTAAAGAGCCATCCTGTTCACATAACTCCATCGCTACGCAGAACCTCAGCACATAAGAAATTTACCAAGCCATTTCGCAACTCACACGGCAAAATATAACATTACATGAAATAGCCGATGACGAAATAACATCCAACGTCCGAATACTCCTCCATAAGGAGAGCTATGCTGAAATGAACACATTCAGCCTGATATAGAGTCCATATTCATATTTAAATCCATCCACATACCTCAAGCCAATTCTGATCATACTGAACTTGGCCAATAATCTTTTTTTGGTCCACAACAACCCCTTTTTTCCATAACACACAAGAACAACCATCATAACTGAAGTAATCCTTCACATTCCACCACCTAATAAACCGAGTGACCTCCATGCATAAATTCTCAAATTAACGATATCACCACAATCTTCATGCTTGGTTTCATTCTCTAATCAATCAAGTGACTACATGCCACACTTATACAATCTTCCTGTAGGACACGCCCCCATGACCTTCCGTAACAGATAACAAGTCTGCACTTCTATACCACCGACCGCACTAACGCTGAAAAGTGATCATGAATCCATAACCAGGATGCAGGGCCTCTTTCACAAAACACTGATCCCTGATGACGTTGAAGACGATGCCAGCTTACTCTAAATATTCAAATCCCTTTCATGCTCACCCGAGCTCGTGATGTCCTTGTTAATACCAAACTACAACCTTGTTCCTCACCTTCAAATTCCATACCACTCACTACACCTAACATGCCAACATGCGATAGTACGAGAATCTCATCACAACTCCTAAACCACTAACATGGTAAACACTTCCTCCCATGGAAACTTTCTACTTAACTCATTCCAAGAGAACCATAGCAACACACGAGTGAATTCTCTCAACTGTAGAAGATGCAATTCTTCAAGTAGTGGCCTAAGCCACCATAGCTCTTTTTGGGATCCGCCTACACATAGCAGGCCATAATACTAGAATACTTCCAAATAAAATCAATTACGGTAGCCAACAAGCCTCGCATGTACCATCACAAATTACTTGCATAACTTAATCACACTGAAGGAACCGATCATTGACACCAATAAGCCAATTCAATTATGGCTAACCAATCCAACCTCTTCCAATTTATCCTTAATTGTCTTAGAATAATAATAATAACTTCATTCAACACATAATGCACTCAACCCGAGTGGCCTTGTAACACGAGACCATGCTGTCTCAAATCCCATGAACCACCCCATACCTTCCTTGTGTGCATATTTACATCTCGACTGGTACGTCCATTCTGATAATTCCTCTACAAATCCGAAGTTTTTTCCTCCTTTTCCTCCAAATGCTACCTTGCAAGTCAAAACATCACGGAACATTCTGAGCCTCTTATCATAAGCTGTTTCACAAGCTCGATTCTCAAACATACTGCGGGCTTGAATCCTTAGGCACCGCATTTTTAACCTTTGAATTCACTAGGACCGTTATTGAGAGTCACCCACTCTGACATGGTCCCGAATATAATCAATTACAAGGCTCTGCTAGCCTATGACCATCCTAAAAAAGAAGCAATCGCCCGGATCACCTTCCTTATAACTCACTTCTACGCGAAGCATAATTCCTGAGTCTTCCCAAAGCCTGAACATGAATCGGTGATGCCACTTATGGAGCACATTCTTCAATTCATTTGCTTAGATTAATACTGATGTTCTCTTTCCTTAGTCGCGGTAACCCATCAATATGCTGATAACCAGAAATATCACAAATAGGTGACCAGGCAATCCAACCGTAGGTAGTGGGACTCTCCCACTTAGCTTGAAACCACTATTACACCACTCCAGAGCCTACCAAGATTATTTATCTCTTATTGATATGACCTTGCTCAATCAAACCGCCAAATTTTGCGAAATCTTTCCTTTAGTATTTCATGAACACTTTGAATCTCTAGCAACATTCACATATTTGACCTCCTTACCAGATAACCAGTAGGAATCTTCGCAGAAGCTTCGTCAACCACGCGACCACTGATCTGCTCATAGTACATAACCCACATGTGGAGATTATGCGATGACATCTTTCAACGCCGCTACACAAGGAACCATCACTACGTCATTCATAACCCATCAACTAAATGTGCAACAATATCTTCCAATTCAAAGGTTTGTTGTATCCTTCTTCATATCAAGCAGCTCCTTTCTGTCATATCAAATATCCCACCGTTATGCTAGCCAATATTTAAAATTAAGCATGTAGACTCGATCACCGTCCACTAAAATTCCCAAATCACTACAAACTTTCCTCAAGGGTGTAGTTATCCTGCCACTGAATCCTCGTGCTGCTCTGTCACTCTCCCACTTTTGCCAAACCCTCTTCTTTAAGCAACCATTCAACTTTTGCTTCTTACACCTAGCCTTCTAGAAGTTTAACCACCGCATGACACGTCCCACACGTCCTTCCTCATCCTTTGCTGCTCAGTTGATGCCTTAGATCAAAATCTATCTCGGCGGCACTTGAACCAACAGACCGCTACTAACCTTTAAACCTTTCCAAAAATCATCTTTCTCGAGTCATCGGCATTAGAAATACACATTCAATCCTGAAACACCGCACCCCGCGATCTCTGACGGCCGCTTCTCCAATACTATCTCATAATATCCTGCCCCAAAGGCGAATTGTAGAAGGTCTTAACACTGGCGAACTTAGTACATTCAACAAGGACAACGGCACCTCATAACAGATAAAAATTCCACCACGCTCGCAAATACCAAACGTTGTTATTCCATCAACCCAAATCTGAACATTCTTAGCCCGATCGTCTTTCCCCCGCCGGGAATAGAATATCAAATCTCTAAATCATGCACTGAGTAAACCCCCTTGAAGTCATTCGCTGCCCCGACATGTAGGCAAGCATCCTACCATCACATCAATACCGTGCGACAACCGTTTTTAAGCATCATGGAAACTTGTGCCTAGCCTCAGAGCTCCCAGAAGTACAACTACCAAGTTGAAATGATAGAATATCCTTCCACGAGGTGACGACAATAGTCAAACCAACTGCGCAGGGAGAAGCATCCCGTACCAACTCTGTAGTACCTTTAGAATTTCTCAATTCCTGATTTACAATAAGCACTTCATGTCGCATAAGATCAATTGGGAAAGAAACAAAGGCATAAGCCTCAAAGGAATCAAATCGCACGATGAGGAAATCAAGAAGGGAAGTGCTCCTAACAGCCTTGTAGCCTCCTGAAGATAAGTACAGATGTCTCTATACCGATCTGCGAGACTCTACTAGACTTGCTCATGACTCGTGAGACCTAAGGGAACCTAGTGCTCTGATTCCATGTTGTCACAACCCAAAATCCACTAAGCGTCGTGATGGCGCCGGACACCATTGTAAGGCAAGCCAACACTAAATAACTAGTGACTTCTTGTTTTAGATATTTTTGAATTTACTTCTTTTATATATTTAAAAAAATAAATAATGAGTTCCACTGAACAAATAATAATATCCTTAAAAATGTCAATATACTGAATAATCTCATAGACATCCCAGAACCCGGTGTCACAAGTGCATGAGCGATTATTAAGAGAATCAAATAAAGTACAATAACTATCTGGAATACAAATTCGACAGAAGTAAATACAAAAAGTTGAAAGAGACTGTACTGGATGCGGGTCTCCTCGAGAAATACAGCTCACCTAGTCTCCGTAACATCCATGCTACTGCGCCCAGCAAGCCACTAGAAATACATGCGCATGTGCAACAAAAATGCACAACAAGTGTAGCATGAGTACGAAAACAATGCGTACTCAGTAAGTATCCCGTCTAATCTCGAAGAAATAGAGACGAGAGGTCGACTTTGTCACTTACTAGTGGTCCAATAATGATAAATCAATAATATAATAAATCGAGGATTTTTATAAACAGGATTGTAATTTAGTAGAATAAAGCAAGTAAACAATTCTTTCTTTTATAGAAAATTCCCAAACTTATTTTCATCATTTATACATTTACTCTCAAGCCGGGAAGGAAATGATATTAACTTCAATAAAATTCAAGGCAAGCAACACAAGCATGCGCAAATCATGCCGAGGTCGTACGTCCCGATCCAACAATATTTAAATTGTGCACTGCCAGGGGTCGAATGGAACGAGCCATAGATGCATCTATTACCCCGCTCGATAATCAAACATGCGACGCGGTCAAATATAAATAAATAATCACTTTGCTCACGAATCATACATGTGACGCATGTACACATAGAAACACATACTCAAACAGTCAATCAAGACATTCATCGAGGAGACAATTATTCAAGGAGGTGTAAATTTCCCTTTTTACAAGTCATGAAAATGAAGTTTAACTCTTTTAGAAAATCATTTGCCACTTCGATATGATTTAAGCAATTTAAATTATCAATAAGGTTGTATTTATTACAAGTAAGCATGCTTTTAGGTCCTAGACTACTCGGACATAAGCATAATAGTAGCTACGCACGGACTCTCGTCACCTCATGCGTATGTAGCCCCCAAAATTAGCAGCACATATTCAATTAATTCACCTATGGGGACAATTCCCTCTTACAAGGTTAGAAAGGAGACTCACCTCGCTCCGAAGCCTATATCCCAATTCAAGAACACGCTCAAACCTCCAAATTGGAGTCGAACAACCCAAAACTATTCAAATGGGGTAAGAACTAGTCAATACATGCTCAAAAGTTCATGTTCTAATTATTAAACAAATTTTCCAACCCTTGATGCAAGGTTCCTAAATACCCGAATTTCAGAAATTTTTGAAGAATGTTGTTACCCATAACCTAAGGATCAATAATATGAATTTTCTTCTTCATTCGATCACAAATTTCATGGTTGAATCTTGTTTTTATCAAACTCCAGGTTTTTCATCTAAACCCTTGATTTTTCCTAATTTACACATGTTAATCTACCCATAATCTATGTATTTAACTCATGTTGTGCAAAAATTACTTACCTCAAAGTGTTAGGTGAAAACCCTCTTCCAAAAGCTCCAAAAATCGCCTAAGAGGATGAAGGAAATGAGCTAAATGGTCTAAGTCTCGAAATTAATAGCTGTGCACAGGCCTCAGATGTCGCATTTGTGACACCTGGTTCGCAAATGTGACACACCCATCGCAATTGCGAACATGGGCCTTCCCTACCAAGGTCGCAAATGCGACCAAAATATCGCAATTTCAAACCCTGAGCTCCCACTGCCTAGGTCGCAAATACGACCAAGAGCTCGCAAATGCGAACCCTGCTGAGGTCGCAAATGCAACCAAATTGTAGCAAATGCAAACACTGCCTCGGGCCAGGCTCCTTCGCAAATGCGAACAATTTCTCGCATTTGCGAGACCTGCAACTGCTGCCAAAAACACCAAAAACTCTTGTGTGTTTCAACTCCTCCTGCACGATCGAAACTCACCTGAGGCCCCCGGGGCTCCGTCGAATCACACCATTCGGTCCCATAACATAACACAAACCTGCTCGAAGTCTCAAATCAAGTCAAACAACACTAAAACCATGAATTTCACTCCAATTCAAGCTTAATGAACTTTAAGATTTCAAACTTCTACTTTCAATGTTTAAACCTATCAAATCATGTCCGATTGACCTCAAATTTTACACACAAGTCATATTCGACATTACGAAACTACTCCAACTTCCGTAATCAAAATCCAACCACGATATCAAAAAGTCAACTCTCGGTCAAACTTCCCAAAAACCTTCAAATTTTTATCTTTAGCCAAATGACTCCAAAATGACCCACGGACCTCCGAATTCACTTCCGATCATGCTCCCAATACCAAAATCACCACACTGAGCTATTCCCAGACTCAAAATCCCAAACAGACATCGATAGCATTGAAATGCACTTCAACCCAAACTTATGAGATTCTTCCAAAAATGCTAACTTCCACAATAGGTGCCGAAACGTTCCTGAGTTTTCCAAAACCCAGTCCGGACACACGCCCAAGTCCGAAATTATCATACGAACCTACTGGAACCTTCGAATCCAAATTCCAATATCGTTTACTCAAAAATCCAATCTTAGTCAATTCTTTCAATTTGAAGCTTCCAAAATGAGAATTCTCTCTCCAAATCAACTTCGAACTTCCGAAACTCAATTCCGACCATGTGTACAAGTCATAATACTTAAAGTGAAACTACTCAGGGCATCAAACTACTGAACAACGTGCTAGAGCTCAAAATGATTAATCGGGTCGTTACACTCCAATAGTCCATTCTATTGCTTTCTTGTATCTTCACAATACTTCAATCACTTTATGTTCCGGTTCACCTATCAAAGAGGAAGAAATTATGATTGGAAATGCCTCAGGTTCTAGGAAAAACTATTTTAAATGATAAGGGAGAACTTTTAACTCAATAGAAGAGTAAGGGTTTTCCTGTTTTATTTCTTCTTCGTGGATTTCGAATGAGTCTTCCTGTTCGTGCTTTCGTTGGGATTCTTCATCAAATTCTAAATCAATGTCAGTTAGATGATCTTCTGGTGGATCATTGACTAAATGTTGACTTTGATACTCTTCCTCAATTTCATTTAATATATCAATGTCGAAACTTGATGAGGAAGTTTCCTCATCAGGATATTTCATTAATTTTTGCATATAAAAGATCACCCTTGTTCATCCACTCGCAAAATTAGTTGTCCTTGTTGGACATAAATCAATGCTCTTCTAGATGCTAAAAATGATCTTCCAAGAATTATTGGCACTTCACTGTGTTCTTCCATATCAAGTATTATGAAGCCCACTGGAAACACAAATTTGTCCACTTTGACAAGTACATCTTCTATTATACCTCTTAGCTTTTTCAAGGATTGATCTGCTAGTTGTAGTGAAACTGGTGTCGCTTTTATTTGTTCCAAGTTGAGCTTCCTGAAAATTAAAAATGGCGTTAGATTAATAGAAGCTCGTGAATCACAAAATTCTTTTTCAAAATAAATTCTTCCTAGAGTACACGGAACTGTAAAACTCCCTGGATCTCCAAATTTCTTCGAAAGCATATTTGAAATTATAGCACTACAATTTTCTGTCAATTCAATGATCGCAAGATCTTCTAGCTTTCTTTAATTTGAAAGAATTTCTTTAAGAAACCATGCGTATGAGGGAATTTGAGCTAGTGCTTCAGTAAAGGGACATTGATGTACAATTGCTTGAGGATTTCAAGGAACTTCCCAAATTGTTTATCTAATTTTTCCCTTTTCTTGTTTTTGACAGAATTTTGCAATTTTCTAAGTTCCTTCGTTGTCTTGTGAGTGTGATTCTTGCTTTCTCTTTTCCCCCTTTTTACTGGTTTATTTGTCTCTTGTTCCTTTGATTCCTAATTTTTAGGTTCTTGTTCTTTATCTTTATCACATTCTCGATATGGATTAGTTATGTAATAACTCGACTGGTCGTTTTGAGATCTAGAGTATTGTTTGGCAGTTTGAGACCTTGAGTAGATTCACTTCATGTATTATGACTTATACGTGTGGTCGGAATTGAATTCCGAGAAGTTCGGAGTTGATGCGGATGGAAAATTTTAATTTCGGAAGCTTAAAGTTGGAAAAAATGACTAAGGGTTGATTTTTGAGTAACCGTCCTCGGAATTTGGATTTGAAGGTTCCAATAGGTTTGTATGATAATTTTAGACTTGGGCGTATGTCCGAATTGGGTTTTGGATGATTCAGGAACATTTCGACGCTTATTGTGGAAAACTGGCATTTTGGATGAATTTCATAAGTTTGGGTTGAAGTAGATTTTGATGTTATCGATGTCTGTTTGGGACTCCGAGCCTGGTAATAGCTCCATATGGTGATTATGGTTTTAGCAGTGCGTCCGAATGTGGATTTGGAGGTCCGTAGGTCATTTCAGGCTCATTTGGCGAAAGTTGAAAATTGAAAGTTTTTGGAAAGTTTGACCGGGAGTGAACTTTTTTATATCAGGGTAGGATTCCGATTCCGGGAGTGGAAATAGGTCTGTAATGTCATTTATGCTTGTATAATTTGAAGTCATTCGGGATTGATTTGATACGTTTTGGCGTAAATTATAGAATTTGGAAATTTCATAACTCATAATTCGATTCGAGGCGTGATTCATAGTTTCGGCATTGTTTGATGTGATTTAAGACCTCGACTAAGTATATATCATATTTTTGGACTTGTTGGTATGACTTGACGGGGTCCCGAGGGGCTTGGGTGTATTTTGGATCATTTGTTGAGAGACTAGTAAAGTTAAGAAATTTGGAGTTTGATCATGGTCAATATTGGGTCAAGACGACCTATTTTCAGTGTTTTGAGTTCGCCAGCAGGTCCGTAGTGTTTTTTATGATTGATATTCAAATATAGTTTGTGTCCAGGATTTTCCAGATGAGTTTCAGGGTGTTTCGGATCATTTCGGAGAAGTTTGAGTTTGCTGGTGTCTGATGAGACACTGTTCATTCGCAATTGCGAACACTGTTCATTCACAATTGTGACCACTATACATTGCAATTGCGAACACTTTTCATTGGATTTTACTGTTCATTCACAAATGCAAAGTTTTTGTCCGCAAATGCGAACCTGGCAGATTATTTTAAATCGGGATTTTGCTCATTTCACTAATTTCTCTTTTGGTTTGGGCGATTTTATGAGAGCTTCAAGGGGAGATTTTCATCATCTATTGCAAGATGACTAATTCCCGCATATTATTAGCTAACTACATGGATTCTACAAGGATTTAACCATGAAAATTAGTAGAAATTGTGAGATTTTGAAAGAAACCTAGAAATTGGTTTTTAGACTTTTACCACGAAATTGGAAATAGAATTAAGAATACTTATCTTTGATAATTTTCGAAATCCAGGCACGTGGACCCGAGAATTGACTTTATTGTCTTTTTTAGCGGGGTTGGGAATTGTTTAAATTAATTGATTATGGGTATTAGAGTATATTTTGATAGGTTGCAACTTGTTTAACTAATTTTTGGATCGACGGGCATCAGTTTGAGTAGTTAGAGAGGTTTTGGAGCCGGTTATAGAACTTCGGAGCGAGGTAAGTCTCATGCCTAACTCTGTGATTAGGGGGAAACTACCCCTAGGTGATGTAATTGATATGTGCTACTTGTTGTGGGGGCAACGTACATACGATGTGACGAGTGTCCGTACGTAGCTAAATCCATGTTATTGTTCGTGTAGACTTAAGTTCACACCATGCTATAGTTGTACTATTTGAGCAGTCCCTTGCCTATTAAATCCCTTTATGTTATATTATGACTTGAGACTACACTTGTGTAGAGCGAGCGATGGACTCTCTATTGTAGGGATTCGAATGGCTTCGTGATTAGTCGCGAATAGTTTTACTCCTCTTACGAATTTCTCCCGTGTTATGCGTTCTCATCGAAAGGTTTCCTCGAAGCTCCTTATAATTGACTAAGGTTTAACAAAAGAAGCTAAAGAGGAAAGGAACTGGAAAGCAACTAAATTGGCAATTGTTTACACAAAAATTTTCCTTCTCCTAAAGATAATTCAAGCCAAGGAAATGGTTGCTTTATATAGTTGTGAGAGTTCCTATTTTGCAGTCTTGTTTTAATAGATTTATTCACCAGTTGCATATGCCACTTGCATTGTTGTCTTCTATTTGCTAGACAATGAGTCTAGTTTGAATATTTCTATGTCCACTTGTTGTTCCAACATGCAATTTTGTTTATAATTTTCTATAGTACAAGAATTCTTCTTTTTCTTATATCAGTGTCGACTCTTGTTCATGAAATTTCTTTTGCATTGTGGATTCTTCCTCTCTTTTTCTTTCTTTTCTATTCTTTCTTGTATAAAGATGACATTTGCTGCAAAATAATAAGGATTATTATAAAGTGAAATACTAAAACTCGAATAAATGTCAGTCCTTTTCACTCTTATTTTGATGTTATCAAGTCAACAAACAAAGTGATTGTACAAAACCTCAATAAATGGTTGGAAGCGGCTAAAAGTAAATGGTTCGAAGAATTTCCTGGAGTCTTATGGGCGTACCGAACAATGGCCAAGTCAAACACTAGAGAAACTCCTTTACCCTTATGTATGGGGCAGAAGCATTAATGGCGGTGGAAGTAGGGAAACCCACCTTGAGATATTTCCAAGCAGGTGAAGAGCCAAACAATGAAGCAATGTTAGTCAACCTGGAGCTACTTGATGAGCATAGAGATTTGGCGCATATAAGAATGGCAGCCCAAAAGCAGAGAATGAAGCGATTTTATAATCAAAGAACCAACCTCCGTTATTTCAAAGCAGGAGACTTGGTCCTGAGGAAAGTAACTCAAAATACCCGGGAGCTCAACGTGAGGAAGCTAGGTCCAACATGGGAAGGTCCCTACTAGGTTTCAGCTGTCACTGAAAAATTAATTATTTCAGGTGGAGAAAAGTTGCCCAGCAACTGGAACGTGGCATACCACAAAAGATATTATTGCTGATGAATATCACCTATACTGAAAGTATCTGCTGCACTCTTTTTCCCTTCGTTCTGTTTTTGTCCCAACTGGATTTTTCTGGCAATATTTTTAACAGGGCAGCAACAAAAATTATACTATGAAGTCGACTTCAAACAGAAGTTGTAAGACCTTTAATAACAAGGCACATAAGCTAAGAGCCACTCTGGGACAGTTAGATAATCTTTGGCTCTATAACAAAATTTCTACTAGGAAGTTAAGTTTGATGTCGACCAAAGGTTACCCGACCATCCATAAGTGCAAATCACTGGAGGGTTGTTAGATAGTCCTTCGCTTGATATCATAAATTCCTTATGGGAAGCAAAGTAAGTTACCAAGTGAAGGATTATCTCGCAATTCATTAGTAGGATCCTCGAAGGTACAAGATTTCCAGTGTTCCAATTCACTTTTTTGGCATTCTAACACTAGGGGGTGATATGAGGATAAAGCAACAATGACTTCCACGTCGACCGAAGAACGAAAATTGAAAACATAGTTGTATCATCGGGATCGAAGACTGCGCGGCCAGCCCCGTAGAAACAAGTTGTACAAGTTAGCCACAACTGAATGGCAATTTCTCTTTTAGCATAACAAATGCTTATGTACCTTTTAAAAATGAAAGGAATAAAATGAAGTCCTTTTATTTCTATCTTGTTTCTTATCTGAACGATGAATTAATTTTGTCATTTGAAAGTTAAACAAGCACTTCAAATGCTAGTGTCGTAATGAACAGGAGACGTCCTTTTCAAGAGCACCATAAATATAAGAGGTACCTCTCTTATGAAAACCCTCACGTTAAAGGGTTGGTTTCAGAAGAATTTATGCCCGGAATCAAAATGCCTTCGGGTGAAAAACACACCCGAAGCCTTACACGAAAATACGCAAAAAGCAAACTTGCGCAAATACTTATGAAAACCCTAACGTTAAAGGGTTAATTTCGGATGAAATTATGCCCGAAATCCTAACGTTTTTGAAGAAAAAAATACACCCCAAAGTCGTACATAATCAGACGCAAACAATGAAATTTGCATAGAATAGTTAAGCAAATAAGGAATACAAAAGTAAAACTTGCAAACGAAAGAACTCAGAAAGATTCATACAATACTTGAACAAAAAAATGTTGTTATAAACGTGCAGAAATTGCACAAGAACAAAGTGGGGAAAAGAAAGGAAAAGCTAAACCACTGCCTCTTCGGAATCCGATGGAAGAGAAGTATCTGCGTCCTATGGGAAGTAGAAATTCACTGGTGCCTCAACAGTTTGGCCTTCAACATCATCACCTTACGGTTCCTCTTCAGTTCCAAAAAATTCAGAACAAGACCAAAAGAATCAGGAGCATCAAGATTTATTGAGGGACCCGCCGAGAGTTTGTTATTAGCAGCCAACTTAAGCTCACGGGCCTTGGAGCTTTGGCCTACTCCAAGGTTTTTCTGCTCATGTTGTACATGGCGTAATATTTCTCAACAACAAAGGAAGCCGCTCGGAGCTTAAGTTCTTCTTTGAGTTGATTCACCTCGGCAGAGAGATTTTCTCGGGCAGATCTAATAGACTTGAGGCTACCGTCAAGATCACGGACAGTAGAGCTGAAAATTCTATTGTGCTCAAGGGTCTTCTTATACTTCTCCTTCAATTGTGCATGTTTCGTCCCCGCAGTAGCAAGCTCTTCAGACTTGGAATTCAAGGTTGCCTCTCAGTTGATCAATCTTTCAGCAAAGGCGACCTCGCGATCGGATGCAGCAAGAATGACATTTTGCACTTCAACACATTTAGCCTTCGCTTCTTCAAACTGAACCCTCAACGGGGTGATCTCTTGGCTAAGGGTTTCCACCTATTTCTCGCTTTGCTTTAAACGATCCTTCAACACAACAGCCTTGGCATCTTTGGTTTCCAATTCCAAAAGGCGAATAACGGCTTAACCCCGTTCAACAAAAAGTTGATCCCATGCGGAGGTAACTTCTTCCCTCTCGCGAATCAACTTCTTAAGGCCTTTTAAGAAAGAAAGTTGGCCAACAAAGCAATAAAGGCAAAACTCATGATGTTTAGGAAAAAATAGAAGAAATAGAAAAGGAAGAAAGGAATGTACTGCTGCGACATTGTGCATGGCGCTGTTCAACAAACACTTTCCCGAGAGTGCCTGAATCTTTTCCCAATCTTTCTCTCAAGCCAAAGGCTTCAGGTAATTAGCAAGTTCCACCGGCTGGGATAGAAAGTTGCATCCGGCAGAGACCGAAAGAGTAACATTCCCCCTCCTTTGTGGATCTTCAGAAAGGGCAGCATAATTTTGCCCCAAATTCCCATGAACTAGGGACTGGGGAAGAGGAACATCTTTATCGTGGTCAGGTGCGACCGATGGAGATGATGTAGTAGTTGTTGATGGAATAGCTAGGAAAGAAGGAGAAAAAGCTGATGGTGATGAAGGACAAAAAGCAGCCACGGTAAATGCAGCGCTAGTTGTTGGATGCTTGCCAACCGAAGACATCAAGGACCGAGTACTCAACCCAGCAGTACCGTGAACAACATATGGGGCCTAGAAATGGGAGTTGGCATTTTCTACCAAATCAAACTCCCCCAAAGTGCTGAGACATCATCCTCGGTTGGTGTAACTAACTCAACAGATTGAGCATTCTGTCGAGTTGATGAGGATCGTTGCCTTCTTTGTAGAGAAGCTCCATCTTCACTAACTTCTCTATCGACGTCAATCATCATGGTGTCTATGACCGGCCTAGGAGGAGGGCTAGTCATCACAACTTTAGGCGATGACTCTGGGACAATAGTCTTCATCCTCTTATTCTTTACCCTGGCCATAGAAGAACTCCTTCCTTTTGGTTGCTTGTTCTTAGACCGGGGACTCTGTAACAAAACACATGTACTCGAAGCAGGCCCAGAGACACCTTTTTGAGTGAGCGCCTCCTGAAGCAGCCTCGCCGCATCAGCAGGGTCAGCCAAAACATCCTCCTCGGGGACGACAACTGAGCCCGCGGGTAGACCTATTTCTAGAGAAAAGATAGAAGGGATCAATCAAACTTCCTTAGGTAAAAAGCTGAAAAAAGGTGAGTCCAAGTTATCATGATTTTTGTCCTTCCACCCCTATTTGTGGATCAGTTATTTCCACGTATGGGTTTCGAGCGTAGTGATATCCAAGATTTTTTGGACCCACTGGTCCAAGCCTTCAACCATAGGTGGAACCAATCGAGTTGTTGAAACGATCGAAGGATGAAGGATCAATACGGATATGGAAGAATCCCTGAGAAAAGGAATATGAAATATTAAACAAGGAACTTACAAGTACGGTTCCATAATCCCGGATGAAGCCGCTGCCAGAATGATATTATTGGTGGCAACTGTAATGAGCCATTCCATCCACCCATGGTCATTGTCATCATTCTAGATAATAAAGCATGATGGCCGCGTTTGTTGAAGTTTATCATCCACCCGTGAAATATTCGGGGGAATAGAGATTCATCATATGAGCTAAAAATAGCTCATCTCCCATTTCTTGGCACAAGCGCCGAAGACATGCAATCATCCTCTAAACAGAAGGACTTTGTCACGACCCAACTTTTCCTCCGTTTAGGTATCGTGATGGCACCTAGTCTTAGGGACTAGGTAAGCCTAACTCATGCTAAAATACCACAATAACAAATGAAATTTAACAGTCTTAAAACAGAAATCTCTTCAAAATTTATAATTCCTAAAACCCAATAGTACAAGTCATAAGCTCTACAGAGTTTCGCTACAACTTCTAAACACAACCGTATGGAAATAAGTACAACAGTGTGAATATAAAATAAGAAGCTGACTCTGAAGCCTGCAAATGCAGCAGCAGGACTACCTTGAGTATCCTCGGCAAGAATCCGCACAGCTACTAGCGAACAATACCTGGATCTGCACAAAAAAATATGCAGAAGTGTAGTATGAGCACACCACAGCGGTACCTAGTAAGTATCAAGACTAAACTTGGTGGAGTAGTGATGAGGAACAGTCAAGACACCTACTGGTCTAATATACAGAACATGATATTTATATAGACTACGCAATACGGCTAACAATGCAGCAATTAAAATAAGGAAAAAAACAGCAAGTACTCAGGGAAAACATCGTAAAGAAAACACGGAAAGTTAAGCGAGAATACAACCTAAATCCAAAATCACAAATACAGTAAAGACAAGTCATAACTCAACAACTCCGATAGTTTCCACCTTAAGTCTTAACTATCAAGCGTCAATCAAATAGTCAAACCTTTCAAGTGATAAAAAAATTTCGAAATATACTTCATTCAAATAAATTTCCTTTTTAAACAGAGTTCTTTCAAAATAAAGGCTTTTCGAATATAATCTTTTCAAATAGATAACCTTCGTATATCAGTCACCATGTGACACCTCATCTCATAATCATACAATACGGGTCTCAATACCTGAACCCTAACACTTGGCATCATGTGCCCTCATCACACCTTCGGATCATACTGACAACTCACGTGCCCCAAAAAGGTCATTCTCACATGGAAGGCAATTAAAAAGGGTGTGCGTCTATACTCAGAAATCTCAAGGAGCCTCCTATCCGATAAGGGTGGTTAACCATGTGTATGTTTGTGCAAGTGTCCTAACATAGTTCATACCAACTAGTAAGTACAAGGAATAGAACAGACAACACCTATAATGTTTACACAGGGATAAGATCAATGAAACATCAGCTCAGAACGCAATTATTTTTAACAGTGGATCTCCCAAGATATCATCCCGTAGCCCCAAACGTAAATACTCAGAGATCTCTCAGTATGCTCAATATATGCGCAGGGAATCTCTCGGTATTCCGAAGATCTCTTAGTATCCTCAATATGTGCTGGGGATCTGTAGATATCCCGAGGATCTCTTAGTATCCTCAATATGTACTGGGGATCTCTCGGTATCCCGGGGATCTCTTAGTATCCTCAATATGTGCTAGGGATCTCTTGGTATCCCGGGGATCTCTTAGTATCCTCAATATGTGCTAGGGATCTCTCAGTATCCCGCATTATAGTCCAAATCAATATATGTGTACAGGGGAATCTCCCGGGTGCAGTCCCATAGTCCCTAAAGTAAATATGCAGCGGGATCTCCCGGGTGCAGTCCCGTAGTCCCAAAAGTAAATATGCAGGGTGTTCTCCCTGGTGCAGTCCCGTAGTCCAAAAGTAAATATGCAGGGGGATCTCCCGGAACACTGATCCATAGTCCCAAAGTAAGCATGCAGCACAACCAACAGAAACAACAGTCACAACACAACAGAAAGCTCGTACATCACCACAATACATAAAACAACAACAATGACAATAATACAAGGTAATACAAGTAAATCAACTTAAGGACTGTAAATCGCAATGAAACAGCAGAACCAGCTCACAAGGAATAACCACAGAAAAGAATGTTGGCATAAAGGGAACAGTTCAACAACGGGAAAAATAATATATAGCGATGATCCCACAATATACAAGTCAATAACAAGTAAATCAACACGATTCAGATAGTCCCAAATAAGGGCAAGTCAACAAGGACACGGGTTATCTAACTTCTTTTAAGATTGGACAATTTCGAGGATATTCGACAATTCAATTAGGGGAAGATTATCTTAGATTCACTTAAGAATAAACAATTTCAGGAGGGGTAATAATAATTCTCAAATAAGATAAGTAACTATGAAAAGATAGCATGACAATAGGAGAGGCAAAATTCTTCAGTTAAATCAATTAGGAGCCAATTAGGCAATAAGAGTGAATCATGAAGCAATTAATTCCAATTGAGCATGTAGAGGTGAAACAAATATATAGGAAACTCAGTCATGTCAAGAACACATTCCTATACAGTGAATATAAAGACCTAAGAACCCTAAAAAGCCAATTTCCCACAAATAAGTCCGAGCACACACTCATAACCTCGCGTACACGAACTATAATCAACATAGAATACTCAAATCCTAAGGGGAAGTCTCCACACAAGATTAGGCAAGATACTTACCTCAAAGACGACACACTGATACTCTAAAATGCACTTCTCGAGTGAAAGATCTCCGGGCAGCTCAAAACTAATCAAATTAACTTCAAAGCACAAATAAAACACATAAGAAACTATTCCGGATCATAAAGTCTTTATCTTTAATAAAATCCAAAAATCGGTCCAAAAGTCGACCCCGGGCCCGCACCTCGAAACCCAACAAATTTTACAAAAATCGAATACACATTCCGATACGAGTTCAACCACATGAAATTTATCAAATTCCGATATCATTTGATCCCTCAAATCACGATTTTTCATTTTAGAAATTTTCTTCAAAAACCAACTCCTTCTCCAACTCAAAACACAATTATATGATAAAAATGAAGATAAACTCATGGAATACATTAGATTTTAGGTAAAGAACACTTACCCGATCGATTTTCTTGAAAACCCCCAAAAAAAGCTCTCAAATCCGAAGTTTAAAACTCAAAATATGAAGGAAATGGCCAAACTCTCGACCTATATGATTCTGCCAAAACTTCCGCACCTGCGACCAACTTAACCGCATCTGCGCAACCGCAGGTGCACTTGGCCAATCGCACTTGCACTCCACTCCGCTTCTGTGCCCAGGGATCTGCTTCTGCGGCATCGCATGTGCGTTCCGAATTCTCCGCATCTGCGGAGACTGCCCAGACCAGCTCTTCTCGCACCTGCGCTTCCTCCTCCGCACCTGCGATGATCCCACCGGCGCCCAGGGTCCGCAAGTGCGATTGCACCAGAACTCAGCCTCCCCAAAACCATGGAAAATCATCCACTACTTGTCCGAAACATACCCAGGGCCCTCGAGACCCCATACAAGCATACCAACAAGTCATATAACCTAATGTGGACTCGCTCGAGGTCTCAATCACATCAAACAATGCCGAAACAACGAATCCCACCATGAATCGAACTTAGGAACTTCCAACTTCGAAAACTTGTGCCGAAACCAATCAATCAGCTCGGAATGACGCCAAATTTTGCATACCAAAATGATATAACGGAGCTGCTCCAGCTCTTGAAATCGCATTCCGACCCCAATATCGCAAAAGTCAACTTGGGTTAAACTTCTCCATTCTCCAAACCTCAACTTTTCCAACTTTTGCTGAAATGCCTCAAATTACCCTACGGACCTCCAAATCTGGATTCGGATGCGTGCCTAAGTCCAAAATCACCATGCGAAGTTGTTGAGATCACCCAAAACCCATTCCGGGACCGTTTACTCAAAAGTCCAATTCCGGCCAAATTCTCACCGCTCAAGCTTCCAAAACTAGAATCATTCTTCCAATTCGACTCTGAATCATCCGTTAACTGAATTCAACTATGCATGCAAGTCGATACACATAATGTGAAGCTGTTCTAGACTTTACTCCGCTGAACGAAGCTTAAATTCTCAAAACGACCGGCCCGGTCATTACAGACTTGCTTGTGCTGAACATACTTGCTAGCTAAGGTAGAACTCCGCAATAATGGAGTCAAGATCTCCGCCCAAAAAGAACACACCCAAAGTAAATGTATACGTGTAAATATATGTCAAACCCTCCCTAGGTAGGGTTACTCGCTCCGTTAGATAAGGAGCAAAAATTTCAAGTTGGGACAGGGACAATCTTCCTTCACAACAAAAATATTGGAAGGACGGATGGAAGAAGAGTATCTCCCACGTGCGAGGGAGAGCCGAAGGGAATTTCTCTTCGAAGTCTTTTGATGTAACAAGACTTATAGGAATGATAGAGTCCGTCGTTGGAGGAGCAGCATCCTCGACTTTGTTTTTGTTCTTTGAAGAACTGGTACTTTTTGAAGATGAAGCCATTGTATGTTATAAAAGAAGGGAAAGCTTTCTCGTTTGAAGAGAGTTGCAGAAAGGTTGAGTAATAGCAAGAAATTTTTTAGAAAGTTTGGAAAATTATGAAGTATAAAAGGATAAGGTTGATGCGTATAAGCAAAATTTTAGCGGCTAAATTCATGGCCATGATTACCTCGATAACCGGCAAAAGTTATGTTAAATTGTGGGATAACGCGTGTTGGGGGCATTAAATACGGAGAGACGTGCGTCTAATCAATCTTTAGAAGCCTTTCGAAGGAATCATAGTAATTCCCTCCAAAAGAGTGTTTCTACCAACTTTCCGATAACACAAAGCGTTGTCATCGGAAAGCAGGAGGACTATCTGTATAGGGTAAAATATGTTATGCCAGGTGGCCGCTTAGAAGAATGACACGTGGAACTGAGGGCAATTATCCCTTTTGATACCGGAAGGAATGACACTTATAAGGATGCAATAATTACTCTTCGCCTGGTAGCATTTAATAGAGAATATTCCACAGCGTTAAGTACGTTGCCCGTTACAAGAAATTTGACATTTATGTTCACTGTTACATTTTCATCAATGGCCCTCATAATTGGCATTAAAAGGCACGATCTTATGACTTCTTTCCCTAGACCTAGCTATAAATAGTGAGCTCAGTTATCATTGTAAAAAGGGGAATTTTCTGGCAAACTAAGACTACAATCTACAAAAAAAGCCCTACGCAATTTTATCTTCTTATTTTCTGTCCTTATTATTGTTCTTATCACTGTTGCGCTGAAGGCTTCATAACCAGAATCTTTATTTCTGTTATTTTTTCTTCCTATCAAAGCTAAGTGTTATATATTTCTTCAATCATCTTATTATTTCATGATCAAATTAATTCACTTGTCTAGAAACCACGTATAAACAATTTTCACTCATTTCTACTTGTACAAAAACAACAGACGTGAAGATGTCTTGTTATTCATTAGTCTTTTTATGACAAGAATAACATTTAGCCTCCATTTAGAGCACTTGTATATGTGGTCTAAGGTCAGCAGCATATTTTTATATGTGCTACCAGGTTGAAGTTGGAAACTCTAGCTATCAATTGGAAAGCTGTGAGATTTTTCAAGTTTCAAAATCAGAATCTCTTCTAATAAAATATCAAAACAACTTTAGTTAAAAAAAACAAATTTTATTGGTTTACCCATCATGTGAAACCTGGATAGTATCCCACTTCATCAAATACCAACAAAATAATGTACAGAAAATTGTGCATATTTTACATTATAAATCTAGATAACTAGTCAGTGAGCACCACTATCCCCACCACCCTTTCCAAACCCCCAAAGTAAGTCTCTCTTACTTTGCCACAGAAGTATGTCAATTGCTATCCCAAGAATTTTTCTCGCTCTACTGCTTTTGATGTTTATTACAAAATATTCAGGTAAAACTCCAATTTATTTGCATTCAGAAGATTATGTTTTAGATTTAGTATCCTTTGATAGTCTCATTTTGTTTTTCTTAAGTAGAGGGTCTATCGGTCAAGTTGTCTTCGCGTGACCTATAGGTCACAGGTTTGGGCCGTGGAATCAGTCACTGATGCTTGCGTCAGGGTAGACTGCCTACATTACACCTCCTTTGGGTGCAGCCCTTCCGCCGATCCTGCGTGAACGCAGGATGCGTTGTGCATCAGGATACCCAAAGTTGAGGGTCTATCGGAAACAAACTCTCTACCTCACATAAGGTAGAAGTAAAGTGTGCGTACACTCTACCCTCCCTAGACCCCACCTGTCGTATCACACTGGGCATGTTATTGTTTGTTATTGTTGATAGTCTCATTTTATTTTCGCCTTTTCTTTTGATGTTCTCAAATATGGATGAAAATAGTGAATGGGCAGCTAGAAGAATGGTGTATAGCAGATGAGCAAACACCAGATAATGAGTTGCAGGTGGCATTAGATTGGGCATGTGGAAAAGGGGGTGCAGATTGTAGCAAGATTCAAAAGGACAAAGTTTGCTATTACCCAAACACTGTAAAAGACCATGCTTCTTATGCCTTTAATAATTACTTTCAGAAGTATAAGAAAAAGGGTGGAAGTTGTTTCTTCAATAATGCTGCTATGATTACTCAAGTTGATCCTAGTAAGTATCTTAGTCCTTATTCTGTTTTCATTCCTTTTCTATAAACGTATTAAATATGCATAACATCTATACTGAGTTGCCTCTATAAATTTAAGAACAGTATATCTAAAAGGTATTCTTAGTTCAGTATCCAAATGCATCAATGACATCTAGAATAAAGTGAAAAAACAAAGTAAAAGGAAAAGCCTATCTTGTGTCCAAAGGAATGTCTAGGTCATGCTATCACATGAAAGCATATCCAAAAGAAGAAGAGTCAGAATCTTAGTAGCTCAGTTGGTTTGCTATCTGAGCTTTCACCTTGTCATTGATGGGTTCGACTCTCCACCGGTAAAGTTGTTATCATGTGACCAAGAGGTCACGGGTTAGAGTCATGGAAATAGTCTCTTGCAGAAATGCAAGGTAAGGCTGCGTACAATAGAACTTTGTGTAGTCCGGCCCTTTCCCGAATGTCGTGCATAGCGCGAGCTTAGTGCACCGGGCTGCCCTTTTAACCAAAAAAAAAAGGACTCCCAACCATGTTAAAGTACAATAACAACAACAAAAACAACAACATATCCAATATTATTCCACACCGTGGGGCCTGGGAAAGGTAGTGTGTACCCAGACTTTACCCCTACCGTGTGAGGATTGAGTCCAACCATGTTAAAGTATAAAGAGAAAAGAGACAGAACATGAGGCCATGTGAAACTCTTTATGCTAAGCTCAGCATGGATCTGCATCATCTTATATACTATCATGTGCTATTAGGTAACTTTACTTTTATTAGTAATTGCTTTTTCTTTTTATTTTTTTCACTAATTCTATACTTGGTATAAAACCACATCATCTAACTTTTACATTTTGTTTGGTTACAGGTTATAATTCTTGCCACTACGAGTACATGCCCTAGTGCTTATTGCTTTTCAATCTGTTAATGCCAAGTTCAGGTTTCATCATTTAAGCCAAGAAAGATAGTCCAGGACATTAAACAACTGACTATGTTCTGGATTTGAGTAATTGGAATTCAATATGTTGTTGCCATTTTTGCTACTGTAAGTTTGAGATATCAGCTGCTTGTCATGCAATAGTGACATGCACTAATTTATCTTTATTTGGTGCTTCTTTACTCATACAATGCAATTTCAGCATGTCCTTGTAAACAAACTAAAATTCATATTTAAAAAAATACGAGTTAAATGAACTCAACTGTCATACCTCGGCTTAATTGACCAGGGTGACTCCACTTGCTATACAGATAAAACTCAGGCTCATGCACCATTGTAAATCAATATCAAAGCTCAAATTTATTGTTAACTTGGTATTCAAATCAATTTTGGCGCTTAATACCAACATACATGAGAAGCGAATAGTCTATATGAAGCATACAGTATATTGAACTTAACATCTCTTTTACACATTCAAGAACTGTCAAATGATGCTTACAGGAAATTTCCACCAGTTTCATTCCTATTTACTGAGAGTGAAACAGGGAAGTGTCACGAGCAAGTCTGATTCACCAAGCGCTCATTAAATCTGCAGTATCAATCAAGTTTAGCAACTTCAAGTTCGATGTGGTAAGTCCGGACATTCATTCTCCTAAAACAATAAACTTGCCCAAGCAGCAATAAATGCAAAGCCACCGAAGGGAGCTAAGGTTGAGTATTTCCTGTCTTCCAGAAGTGCAACTGCATAGCACCTGCAGACCAACCAGCATTTTAGTTTTGTCAAGGAACCCTCAGTTACTAAAGTGAAGATGTATTGACCACCAAATGTTGAAAGTTTGTTTAAGATCACCTATGATCTAAATACCTCATTCACAAGTAAATACATACTACACTATTTCAACATTCTAAGTACCAAAAAATTAAATCTCATGAATAAAAATGGTGGATATGATCATACAGGCACCATCAGTAGACCATGAACATTATGTTTTCATGTACATTTCTACAAACCAAGTATTGCTAATTAACAGCAAACACCAAAGGGTGCAAATTATGAGAGATCATTCAATCAACTACTCCTTAAATTCCAAACTAGTTGTGTTTGCTATTAGATGGGAGACACAAAAATAGAACAAAAACGAACTAATTATTTAAATATCTCCCTCTATCTATAAGGTTCACTAATTATTTGATGTCTCTTTGTATGTGTTGTACTGAAGGAGTATGACTCAATGATTATTTGTTCGTCGGAACCGAAAGTAAAAATTAATCCTTTGTATACATTCTGCTCTATCCGGGCAGAGTTCGTTCTGAAACTAAATAATTTTTCTTTTAAAACAAATTTTCTTTGAAACTAGAAATCTCTAAACCTCACAATTAATACACGGGCATACAGTCTCTATCCTAAATAAGAAGATTCTAACTAAGATAATTATACTCTATCATTCCGTCTTCTATGACATTATTGTTACCATTTAGAGAGTCAATAAGCTTTCCTTTGACCAAGATTTGCTTAAACATTTTCAGAATACTTTAAATTCTTTACAACTATGATCTATTATATTTCTTACTATATAGGTTTGATTTTTTTTTTTCTTAAAACTCCATACTTTGTCTGAATTTAACCACAGATTGGACAATTTGACTTTCATATGCCAAGCCACCCTTCATTTGGTTAGGCGAGAGTACTTCAATTTGCATAACACTGCAAATTTCAGGGTGAATTTATTTAACTAGACCTCCACTCTATTTATAGCTTGTTTGGCCAAGTTGCAAAAATCAGCTTATTTTGAGAAGTGTTTTTTTTCAAAAGTGCTTTTCTCAAAAGTACTTTCAGTGAGAAGTAGCTTGTGTTTGGCTAATTAGTTTGAAAAGCACTTCTGAGCAGTAATTAGTGTTTGGTCAAGCTTTAAAAAACTGCTTCTAAGTGTATTTTTCTCAAAAGTGCTTCTCAAAAAAGTACTTTCGGAGAGAAGCTACTTTTTTCTGCTTCTCCAAAACTGCTTACTTTTTTTCCTTCCAGAAGTTTGGCCAAACACCTCAATTTTTGTCCAAAAGTGCTTTTGGCCAAAAAAAAAAAGCACTTTCGGCCAAAAATAAGCTTGGCCAAACAGGCTATTAGTGTCAATCATCTACAAATTCAGGAGAGTCTTCGCGTAACTAGTAAAGTTGTTGTCATGTAACCAGGAGGTCACGGATTCGAACTGTTGAAACAACCTCTTGCAGAAATGCAGGGTAAGACTGCGTACAATAGACCCTTGTGGTCCGGCCCTTCTCCGGACCCCGCACATAGCGGGAGCTTAGTACACCGGGCTACCATCTTACCAATTCACATATAGATTTATTCACAGAGACTCGCACGCAGATAAAACCTAGAAAAAGATCCTTTTGGCATTCATATTATAGAAGTTGGACAATGTGCAAAATCAAACCACTGAACTAGAAGTACTTACGTTCCAGAGAAAGCGATAATTCCACCAGTTAGCAGTCCTCCAAACTACAACAAAAAAAAAAAAAAAAAAAAAAAAGAGGTAAAAAAACCAGATTATATCCATCACCCAGCAAAGTTGAAGGCTTTAAATAGGTCACAAAGATAAATATGCAGTTAGGGAACTCACAATGTTTGGATGTTTAGTGATAGGAGCAGAAACAAGGGCAGCAGTGTGAACCAAATGGTACAGTGATGCAGTATGCCACACCTTTAATTAACAATTGCAACAAAATAATTCAAAAATTAAAACTTTTTTTTTCTGATTACTCTTTACCCTACACTAAATGATGGAAAAAAGAATTTTCATCTAAAAAAATTGGGAAAAAAATGTAAAAAGAAAACAAGAACCTCTTTGTAAGTAGGATTTTTGGGCTTGAAGACATGAGCTCCATAAGTTCCTAACCCAAGAGCAGCTACACCTGTTTTCCAAAGTTAAAGATTCTTTAAACCCAGAAAGGATAAGAGCTATAACAAATGGAAAAGAGAAGAAATTGACATGGTGGAGTATCCAAAAAGAAGTAATTTACCAGAAATAGCAGCAACTTTGTGCCAGATTTGAGGATTCATTTTTTGTTTTTCTTTGTCACACCAACTGGTTTTGATCTTCTCAAGTTTGGTCGTCGTAGCATAAAGTCGTTGCCTCTTTGTCACACCAACTGGTTTTGCTCTTCTCAAGTTTGATACCATACCATCTTTGTTTTTTCGAATTATTAAGATTTAATTAAAATTTTGAGATTTTTAGTGCCACTATATTTGGGCAAGCGCACACATGGTTTTAGATAATAGCCTCGCACGTATAATAATATGCACTCCTATGTTAAGATAAAGGGAATATACTTGTTAAGACGAAAATTAATCTCATTATTAAAAATGCTACTTTTAGCTAATCTATTTTCTTATCATTATTACTTTTTTATTTAGTTATATTCAAAAAAAATGGAAAAAGAATACTTCCGTACATATGAGAAGACTTGGTAACCATAAGAACGTGCTTCCTGTTATTTTTTTAAATGATATGAAGAAGGCAAAACTTTTGGTCTTTAAATTTGTTAACAATATTGTGTTGGCCTTGTAATTTATCTAATAAATGTGTATCATTCATACTCTCATAGTCTCATATAATTAATTGGTCACCATTATTTTTCCTCTTTCTTCTTTTTCTATTTTTTCTTTCCCATCTGTGCTATTAAATAAGTCTTTTTTGGTCTTAATTTAATGATTTAAGAAAAAATAAAATAAAATCTATATATAGATCTAGACACAAAGAGTTTTAATTTGATAGGCTGTACATCACACAATTAATTTTTTTATTTTTAAATTTAACTCCGAATCTTACGAAAACCAAACTTGACCGTGCATGTGAGTCATAATGTGTATTACGAAGCTTCTGAGATGCAAATTCTTAAAACGAAGATTCGGGTCGTTACAACTTTTTTTTTTACTATAAAATTTTATAATCAACCTTTTATTTAGTTGATCAACATATTCATTTTTTATTGCTAAGATATATTTTTAGTTATATCACGCAATTTGCACAAATTGCATTTTAATCTAATAATAAAAATAAATCTCTTATTAAATACTCTACTATTACCATTGAGATTGATAACCAAGTATTCAATAAGAACCAAATAATCTTTTATTGGCTGCTTTTCTTCGTTTCCGACACGAAGCAAAAAGTCACTGAATATTGGATGTTCTTACTTTATAGATCTTATCAGTTGAAACTTTTTTTATTTGAGACCAGAAGTATAACTTTTGTAAGCTAGCTTTTACAGTCCTGCTTTTGTCGATTTTGGAATTACTCGTAGTACTTGATATAAAATACCCCCCAAACTATTAAGTTTCCACCAAACGGTCCATTAGTATCCGATATATCTCTAGAGCTCCGAAAAATTATTTTGATCGTTTGACACTTAGCTATAAGTACGTCATCCATATTATCAATTTTGCTGACCATATAAATTTAGCACAATTGCTCTGGTTGATATATTTGTGATTGTTATTTAAATTGTTTGAAGAAGTATATCAAATCTAAAGTGGGTGGCCTCACAATAAACCCATTGTTGGTATACCACTTGCTATTATTATTAACATTGTCATGCCCTTGATATGGTGCTAAATTTAAAAGGAAAGCATAATTGCTAATATGGGATGAAGAGCTTATGGTTAAGTATCGGATGATCGAAATAATGCCCGGAGTTCTAGCGATATACTAAATATCAATGAACCGTTTGGTAAAAAACTAATGACTTGGAAGGTAATGTCTGTCAAGTACTATCAGTAGTTCCAAAATCGACGAAAGAAGAGATTGTACTACCTTGCCAAAATTATACTTATGGCATCAAATGAAAAGGATTCAACCGACAAAAAATATAAAGTAAAACGAATTTAGTATTCAGTGACTTCGTGCTTTGTGCCGGAGATGAAGAAGAGCATCCAATAAATGATAAATTGGTTCTTCTAGAACACTAAGTTATCAACCCTAATGGTAATAGTAGTGTATTTAATATAGAAAATATTTCTATTATTAGATTGAAACGCAATTTGTGCAAATCGCATGATAGAAAATTAAAAAGCTATTTTAGCTAGCAAAAATAAATATGTTGGTCAACTAAATAAAATATTAATTGCGAAGTTTTATGGTAAAAAAAAATATTTTTTAATTTTTGACTCAACAGAAAATGATACCAACAATTACTACCAAGAAGAATACTTAAATACTTTAATACCAAATGATCTTCTACCATACAAGTTTGTTGTCACGTTTATTTTTCCTTATTTATGTTAGTGTCACGTATATATAATAGACTAAGTTAAAATTGATCTTCCATTACATATAGATTGATTTCAAAAAAAAATATATGCCATGCTACTGAAAAACTTAGATCCACCGAATAACTTATATAATAGCACGGATGGTATATAGATGTTTTGACAATAACGACATACATGCAAAAGTTATGATACTGGTCAATGTACTCTAAGTATATTTTTATCCCCGAATTCAACTTTCGTCTTCCTAAACTAAAGAATATACTTTAAAGTTGTGTGTAAATATTTTTTCGGTAATAAATAATGCACAAAGACAAAAACTCTAAATATTGAACTATATTTACTGCAATATAATTTCTTGCACGAACAACTCTATGTTTCACTTTCAAAAGGGATATCAATATTGAAAACAAGAGTTCTGGTTATGGCAGAGCAAC
>MU750817.1:6549-24859 GCA_026770625.1 Nicotiana glauca | reverse complement strand
TTTTTTTTTTTTTTTTATAGCTATTTTTTTTTTGCCTTTTACTTAAAATAATTTATAAAATCCAACTTAAAACTACTCCCGCCCAATTTGAATGGGTAGTTACTTTTTTATATTTTTTTTTGTTTTTTATATTTAATTATAAGATAATTATATTTATTAATCCAAATAAAGTAACCAATTAATATATATACACACACACACACACACACACACACATATATACATACATACATAAACTTTATTTTTTATTTAAAATTATTTTAAAACTCCAACTTTAAACTGCTTCCCGATTTGAATGGGTAGTTCTTCTCTTTTTTCATTTTTATAGCTATTTTTTTGCCTTTTATTTAAAATAATTTTAAAAATCCAACTTGAAAGTACTCCCACCCAATTTGAATGGGTAGTTATTTTTTTATATATTTATTTTTGGTTTTTTTATATTTAATTATAAGATAACTATATTTATTAATTCAAATAAAGTAACCAATTAATATATATATATATATATATGGTAGTTTATAAAGTAAATAACTAACTATGGTAGTTTTTATTTTATTTTTATATATATTTAAATTTAAAAATAATAACCAATAACTAATTATAAACTAAATAACTAACTATGCCATGTGGCATTTTTTTAGGTTGCACTTGGCTTAAGGTGAGGGTTTTTTCCTCTCCTTTTAATAATATATAGAGTCAAGATATTTTTGTCCCGAAATTTGAACTAAAAAATTAAAATTCAAATTGCATTGGCTAATTGTTAAAGTGGCTATCTGGTGTCATTTCTACCGTTATATATTTCGAGTTGGTTTATAGGGAAAATTTCTTCTTTTTTTTTTTTTAATGAAATATTCTCCTATTTCTACCGTTATATATTTCGAGTGGGTTTATAGGGGAAATTTCTTTCTTTTTTTTTTTTTGGGAAATATTCTCCTATTTGGAGCATTGAACTCTGGGCCTATTCGTAACTTGATGGCAAAGTAGAGGGTATTTGTTCAAAAAGGAGATTTTGTTTATGGTTACAAGTTAATATTTTTTTTTTCTTTAAAATCCTTTGTCAATCCTTTATCGCATCCCTCATTTTGGCCTAAGCTTGTGTGGTTCCATTTTCAAAATACTACAGTTATTAAATGGTATAAATCATGTAAAAAATAAAAATAGGAGTAATGCGTTATCCTTCCTTTTCTTTAGTTTAATCTCAGACAAAAACAAGCATTGGCCTTTTATGGTTTTGAGAACGTATATTTTATATCTTTGCACTACATAACATAGGGTATGAGCTTCTTTTGTAGTTTTTAGAAACATGCTTTTGCCCCATAAACCAATCACAAGGCATATGTGGTTGGGAGGAAATATTAGTTGCCACTAAAGAGAAACCATGTAAGGATAGAATTGAAGTTTAAACTATAGCAGTTGGGTATTTCAAGGAAATGACTGACGCTTATAACACTGCAGTTCCTGAGAGGTAGCACATCAAGCAAATGCATCAACAATATGTTCCTCTAGTAACTAAAATAGGACATACTTAATAAACAGCTACAGTAGAAGAAGAATTACCATTACATGTCGATAATCAGACCTATAGCCCACCTAAAACAATGGAGGCATGTGTTAAGGATCGCTTGGATCCTGCGAGCTATCTAATATTTTGAGAATCACTCTTCGCTGTGTTTAAATCTATACATTTAGAATCCCGATACTGTTAGAATGATTAATGAAAAGGACCAATGATCTTTATTTTCTCTTTCCCTTGGCCTTTCCTTCACTTATACTTCCATTACAGCCCGAAGATGCTCACCTGGTCAGAGAAATTTTCCATTATGGTTGGTTCTTCGCAAGTCTGAACTTCCTTTACAGATTGAGGAAGCTCAGTGGAAAGCCTGAACAGGTTTTCTGGTTCCTTTGAGATATCTTGAATCTTCAAACCACATCTAGTGCTGTGGAGCTCGTCAGAAACACCAGAGTAGTACTCTGGTTGTCTAAGCTTTTCTTCAATCAGCATTTTGGTTTCAACCTGAGATGTCTCATTTAGATCAAATCTCACTGAGCTTTCAGCTTCACCAGGTATTTCCTCCTCCTCGTCATTTACTCGCTGAAGCAAATCGTCTGGAGTTGCAGCAGGGTCAAGATCCCAGCACCCTTCAGGCAAGTTCATTCCTTCACCTTTCAGTAAGCAAGATGGAACCTGATGTGAAAATCGTAACATCTCTCTTCTCCGAATCAATCGAATGGCATCCTTGTTTGTGTTTCTACGGTATACTGTCTTGAACCCATCTAATTTAATCAAAGGAGTAACACAGACACCAAGCTCTTCGGAATAATCATCAAGAACCTCAACCATTTCATACTGGTGCCTTACTTCAGCTGGGGTGGTTCTGTCCCAATCCGGTGACCAATTTCGGTATACAGCCCAAACGTCTCCACTTTTTGGGTAAATTCTAACACAACCACCCCTTCCAGCTTTCTCCCTACTTAGCAGGTGAGAAAATATGTTCACATGCTCAATGATTTCAGCGTTAAAGGCCCTAAAATTTCCACACGACTTGGTAAAACCAGAATCCAACCAATTTACCAGCCCAAATTCGCTATCTGATTTCGAACTCAGGTAGCTGATATGAACTTTGAATGGCTTCACAGAGATGATTTCGCGGATCAAACAATACAAGCGAGGCATACCATCTTCCTCGTCATATAAAGCCCATATCTGCTTAGGTTTGAAGCAATCCTCTGATCTATCCTTGTCAAAATCATGGAAGTCAGAATCTGGGACTATTATTGTCATTGACCCAGTTTTTCTCAGTTCTGACTGATGAACAGCATTTTCCTGTGCGATCATTTTAGGTCTTTCACTTGCTTCACCAAACTCAGCATCTGCCTTTCTCTTCTTCTGGGCCTCTGCAACAGGAGCTTCTGAAGCCAACTTGATTTCTTCCAGTTTCTTGCGGATTTCTGCTCTTGCCTTGTCAATTAGTAACCGTCTTGCATCAAATGCAGGAGCAGCTGAAAATCTTCTTATTGAAACTTCAGCGGGAGTAGGAAGCTTAGCATTTTGTTTCAAATTCCCACACCCATTTCCATCAGTCATTTTAACTTCTCCAGCAATTTTTGCAGCCACTTCACCATTACTATAGCCACATGTACCTTCAAGATCAATTTTTATCTTCTTAGCAGGTCTACCAGGCCTGCGGGGTATTTGTTCATTGCACACAGAATACCCGTTAAGAACCACGCTGCTCACCACCTTTTTCATATCTTGCTTCCCCCTGCCTCTTCTTCTGGTGATTTTCCTACCTGCCTGGTTCGAGAAACTGACAGCTGTGGATCCATTGGGATCTAAAACAGCAGCGGAATTTCCAGGGCTGGAGCTCCATTGAAAGGACAAATTAGAGACATGCTCAGAACCATGTCCAGAATGATGTCCTGAGACCCCATTATTTGCAGGATAAACAGATGTTGTTGGGACATATGTAACCCCGCAACCATGGCTTCCATATCCATTAGACCAAGAGTTATAGGGATAGGAACCATTAACTGGGGCCAAACCTGTTTCCACAGCAATGAAAACACCACGGCAATTCTTACAGGACAGTCTTTTGTTCAGGTACTTCCTAAGATATTCATACTGAACATGACAAGAGGTACAAACTGTCCAAAATGTATCAAGCCTGTTATGAGAAACTGAAGAATTGGAGTAACTGTCATAGCTTCCAACACCAGAGGCATGCAGAGTAAACAAACTTCTCCTGTGATCGTAAGAGCTTCTTTTGGCACCATCGGACAACACCGTCCATGCTTCAGAAACAAGTCTAAATGCAACATCAGCTCCAACACTTTTGTTCTTATCCGGATGGAGCAACACAGCCATCTTCTTATACTGTTTCTTCAGCTTAGACTTGTCTGCAGTGGGATCTAAACCCAGTATTGCATAGAAATCAAATTCTCCATTAACCTTCGTCTCTGCAGCACTATGCACTCCAAATGTTGTTACCATTTGCGATATTCCTTCCAAATGGGGGTACATCATCTGAGCTTTTAAAGCATAATGTTTTGCACCCACAAAATCTTTCTCCACAAATCTCCTTTCAGCATTTGCTTTAGCTTTTAGAGCTTCCTCCATGTTCGGTTCCATCTAAAAAGCAAGAATTTCAGCTCAATTTCCCCACGAAATTTCTAGAAGCTCACAGAATTGTACAACCGAAATCCATTTCGGGGAAAAAACATGCTTACAGGGCCTGCAATTAAACAAGAAGTACTTTAACATACAATTCATTATTTCTACCTTTAAAAATGATCCACTAATCGACCTTTAACAGTACTCAACATTTCAGTAAATATCCTAAATTTAAAAGAATTGACTCACAAAATCAACAAATCTTAACCCATCCATTATATCAGCAAATGCAAATCCAGGCTATGAACATTATCGGTTCAAGTTCAGAATTCTACCACAGCCCATTTGATTTACTGAGTCCAAACTCTATTACTTATTTAGTGGATCTTTTTAACACATATACACAAGGTTCGAGCAAAGGCAAATGCAGCATATTAACACTGGGT
This sequence comes from Nicotiana glauca, assembly GCA_026770625.1. NCBI lineage: Eukaryota > Viridiplantae > Streptophyta > Magnoliopsida > Solanales > Solanaceae > Nicotiana > Nicotiana glauca. The sequence continues at coordinate 20,302 of MU750817.1, read as the reverse complement.
TTATCTATACCCAGTACTTTGAGCAGGGAGTATAAATTTATGTGTTAAGTCACTAAAATTGCAACAAATAGTACTTCTAAACTCATAATTTTAAAAATATAATAGATTCAATTCTAAGAACCTTAGAAGGTTGAACCTGTAGAGTTCAAATTCTGGATCTGCCTCTGCGTTCGAGCCAAAGCTATTTGGATGAACCCGTAAATTCTTAACTACAGATCTATATTCAAACATACTCCTTACTTGATATCAGAAAGAATAACAGCTCAAGTAAACCGAGTCGGTCAAAATCAAGAGCATCGACTCCTACAGCATGTTCAGTTTCAAGTCAAAAATTTTGACTAATTTTGACTAATTTAGTGGATCTAACCTAGAAACAACACAACAAGATCAAAAAAATTATCAAAAGCGGCAGATCATTTTAGCACAGAACTTAGCTGAAGCAAATGATATAAATTTAAGATACGAATTAAAGTGAACTTACGGAGACTAAATCAGACCAATATATGAAGTGAAGCAACCGTAGATCAGCAAAAAAGCTGCAGATCCCAAAATTTGAAGCAGATCTTGACCAAGCCAAAATCAGGAAATTTAACTAATGTGAAATGACAAACTAAAAGGCAAGTACAGATTTAAACTTTTACAAAAATTAAGGTTCAAAACGATTTATATGAAAATGACTTGAGTTTTTTGAGTAGAAGATTGTGGCGGCTGACGGCGGCGTAACGGCGGAAGATACTGCCGGAAATACCAAAGAGTAGAAGTTTTTTATTTTTACTTACTATTGCAACTAAACTGCAACAATACTGTGGGTTGTAGTTAAAAATTAAAATAGAAATAGTAGTACTACTTATAATTTGATAATGAAATGATTACTGAGTAAAAGTTTAGGAGCAGTTAATATTTCTGAAAAGTTAATAGTTCTATTTTTATTTAAAATGTCAAATTATTTTAACTTATTTTTAACTAGAGTGTAAAATTGATACTTAATTATTATATTTTTTATGTACTACTATAAGATATTAGGATTTGATCACACAGTAAAAAAAAAAAATTAACTTTGTACCTTGAATCTAATCATTTCTTTAAATCAAAATTTTATATAAAACTATGCATACATATTAATTTTTGTACTTTGAATATAGTCATTCTTTTGAAAAATAATATCTGTAAAAGGAAACCTTGTATGGGATTGGGTTTGGATTCTTATGTCCCAAATCGAATATTTCTTGTTCAAATTTTCAAAATTTTATTTATCACAATATTTTTTAGGAAAAATTAAGATGGAAAATTATTTTTCTTGGGGTGACCTAATCTAAAATGTTTGGTTAAAATAGAGGAAAACTTATATATAAAGGATTCACAAGTTGTCTACCACGTGGCCTCACCTTATTTGCTCTTTTAGTTAAAGTTTATAGCTAATATAATTATTTGTAGTATTAAACTTACTTGTACGCAATTATTTGAGAAAAATGCATCTTTTATATTTTCTTCTCTTTAATTATTGATTCCCATGACTCAAAAAGGAGTTTTGTGGAGTAAAAGTAGAGATTCCAGGAGAGGGAAAGAGGCATTGAATACTTTTATTGTTTGTCACACTTTAATTGGAATAATATCTTTCCTTTCTATTTTTCTTCTTCCCTTTTATTTACAATGCATATATGTTTGTAATAGAATAAAAAGACTAAATTGAATTACAAATGCATCTAGTACCCTTAGAGTTGTGGCCTTCCTCGGACCCTACATAAATACGAGATATTTTGAATATTTAGTTACCCGTTTAATAGGTGTAAAGAGCAACACCTAACACACACAAACATAGATTAGGAAGGATATTGTATTGGTGAAAATTAGACTCGTCATGTGGGTCTATTAAATGGCGATACGTGTCAACAAAGTTTAAAGAAAAGTAAAGAATGATATATGAAATACCCCCGAGACCGAACATACTCGTACTGTGCATGTTAGCCTCGGAACTGGTCATCATGAAATAGCCGGATCAGGTGCGAGAGAATATCTCATGAGGAAGGAATCAATTGATCCCAGATTATATGGGATTTATCATCATTACACCATCAGTTACAAATCAATTATTAATAAATGCAATAAATGATTGTAACGGTCAGAACAAGGCAATCAATTACAAGATTGACTCAACAGGTACGAGATTGACTCAACAGGCACGGGATTGACTCAACATGCACGAGATTGACTCAACAGGCACGGGATTGACTCAACAGGCACGAGATTGGCTCAACAGGCACGAGATTGACTCAACAAACACGGGATTGACTCATCCGTTACGGAATTAACTCATCAGTTATGGAATTAACTCATCAGTTACGGAATTTCGGCATTTATACAGCTGTTACAAGTCTTCCAAAAGTAATGGATGAATTGAGTAAATGCTCATAATGGACACATAATTCAAGGAGAATGGTTACTTAGATTTAGTCCTATAAATAGACATACTTTTACCACCATGTGGGGAATCTAATTTTCTTCTCTACAATTCTATACATTGTAATTTATAGCATATTGCTCTCAAGTTAGCCAAAGTTCGGCCCTTCAAGCTATGTTCGGCTCATTATCCTATCAAGGATCATTCAATAAGAACTCTTTCTTCTCTGCTTTATTTTTGTTATATTATCTGTTGAATTTATTTTCCACTTCTCTATCACGTTGTATTAACAAAAATTTATATCTTTCGGATTGAATCGGTTGCTTGTGGCCCGTCATATAAAATTATTGCTTTGACCTTGAAAATTATTTTTTGGGTTAAACAGTTTGGTTCCGTTACCGGAAACTCAAGCAAATTTGCTATTCATCCAAAGATAGTAACAATTTTTGTTAATCGCTTGTTTTCAGTTTAAACCTTCTTGATTGCTAAAATTTTCCAATCAACACAATTGAGGACAACCAAGTTGGAGATGGCTTTACCATGCAAAATAAAAAGGAAATAATAGCCATGATGATGATATGTAAGCAACAAGCAGAGAAAAATAGAGAATGTACATCGATATATTGGTACCGCAACTATTAGTACCAAAACTGATTATAACGGATCTGTACGAAACAGTTCTTGAACAGGAGGTTCATATACACCAAGTAATTTTAATTTGCAAAAATTAGATCTAACCTTATAGAAACAGATCAAGGAACAAAATGAGCGGGTAGAACACTTCTGGGAATTCCTATCTATCCTACAAGAATGATATGCATAACCGTTGCAGCATCGGAATTTAAACAGAAGAAGACACGGTAAATCAAATCGACACTAATAAGATGTCCAAAAACAGGCCCGGAGATCAAACAGATGTGATTCTTGGGTGATCCGAATCTAAATGTGAAAATCTAAAAAACAGGTCCGAGCAAAGAGATACGAGATTTTCTTCACGGGCTGGAAAAGATCCGGATCTACCTGAACAGGTAAGGAATTACCTTGCCAAATTGTAAAATTTCATAGGAGAAGAATAAAGATTATGAGGAACATGGGTAAAACACCTACAGGATTGCTTACAAAGATACCCGACCTAGCAACTGAAAATGAAGAGATAGTTGCGGGATGAAATAGCCCACGAGGAAAGAAGGTTCATTAATAACCGTGGACAATTATACAAATATTTTCGAAAGCGATCATTGAACCAAAGGCATCAGAAGCCACAAGGTCAAATACTGAAGAACTAGAAATTATCATTGACTTCCCAAATAGGAAGGACTATGTTGGTCGAGACTCGACACCGAATTTAAAAGTAAGTTGATTAAACTTTTACATTTTAACAAAAATTGCTTTGCTTGTCTCCATGCTAACAGGTATACCACCAGAGGTAAATGTTTATATGCTCAATATTGACCCGTGAAATAATTCGGTCAAGCAAAAGAAGAAACTAGAGTCAAATAATAAAAGATAAAGTTACAGAACTTCGAAATATCGGTTTAGTTAGAAAAGTCGAATCATTCGAACTTGCTATCTAACAACAACGCATCATTATTTTCAAAATTCTGAGGAGAAAGATGATTGCCGCTACACCAAATTGTCTCGGATGTCTCGGTAAATGCAATTTTAATTCAAGAAGATAAAAGTACACATTCTCCTATCTATTATAAAATGCTCTTAGATACGGTAACTACATATCTACATTTTGATAAATTGACATTAATTGTAGTTTCCCTAAATCTAATGCTTTATTTTCAATGTCATTCAATTTCCGTAGTCACTATATTTTCATTGCGCAATATTTTGCATAAACATGAACTATCAGGAAGGCTAGCTAAATGAGTAGTCGAACTAAGTGAATATGATATGGTTTATCAGTCACGTACGACTATAAAATCACAAATTTAGCATATTTCATGATTAATCTTAGCTCGAACATATTACCCGAACATATTATTTCTGGGATAATTCTCGGGATCTGGATGTTCTACACAAATAGGTCCACAAGTACTAAACTTTCCGAGTTAGGGACAACGCTTAATGCCTATCAGGAAAAGTAGTTAGATAATTCATAAAAGTTATTTTATTACTAACAACAAAGCCGAGTATGGAGCATATACTACAGGGCTTAAATTAGCTTGGGGACTCAGAGCTAACGATTGATCAAATCCAAGAAAACTATACAGCCCAAGAAAATAGAGCTGGATGTGCTAGTCTCGGATCTACTGCTGATATTACTAATTCCGAAAGCAACTCCAGGCTCTTATTGAGATATATTATTTCTGGATCAAAAAGTCTCAAGATTGAGCCATCTCTTATTTAGGTTATCCTTGATCTATCATCAATTAGGATGAAAATGAGGTAAGCATGACTAATTTAATTTGGAATTGGCATAATAAATTCATTTATTACTTGCAGAATGTGACTTTACCCAAAGACAAGCATGCTCTCGATAACTCTGAGTACGTCTCATCCCATAATACCTGTCTTGTTGAAGGAGAATTATATTTGAGAATATTCAAGGCTCCAAAAGCTAAAATGCCACATGGACCAAACAAACAAAATATATGATACGAGAAATTTATAAAGAAAGCATTGAAAATTACTCCGGTAATAAGGCTTTAAATCAAAACTCATCACAGTCAGTATGAATAGCTCAAATCAAGATATGGCATGATCATCGACAACATTTTGGAACCTCCGTAGTTCCCGACTAGAGTACAAAATATTTGATAAAAAGAGCTTCAGTATCCATCAATATCGAAACTAACTATCCTACCGGGGACTATAAGACCGCGGATTGTCAAATTATTATTCTAGTGTTTGAGTTCTCATATCTCAAAACTCAAAACTCAAAAACTAGGGAGATTACTTATACTTGAAGATTAGTCAATTTGACCTGACATTAGTTACCAGCTCTACTCAGTTAGTTGTATTGCTCATATCAAGCATAAACACTTCAAACAATGTTGAATAAGTTCTTCAAAAGTACATATGCTACACGTACACAAAAAGGATTGAGAACTCTATGTCAGAGTCAAGAATCCTATGATAAAAACGAGAGTTTTACATCTAAGTTAAGATAAATGTATGCAAATAAGTCACCAGAATAAAGTTCACTTTGAACAAACGCGTGACTTATATTTGGTCCAACAACAACCATTCAAGTTGAATATATACGCCTTTCTTAATGGCTAATTGTATTATGACTAGGATTGATTATCCCGTATATATAAATAAAAATCTCAAATATTATTTCGGACATGTGTCCCTCTCTATTTGGAAGTATATTCACATACCCCAATTTGGATTCAAATCCAATCAGATTAAATGTCTCTTCAGGACAAATCTACTAAGATATATATTATTTAGGATCAATATTACCTCAAACTCAAAGTCTTATCGGGATCAATACTCCCATAAATCTTAATGGGGTCAATACTCTTGTAAATCCTACTAGGATTAATAATCCCTCAGACTAAAAGTTTACTCGGATCAATCGATCCTATTTTACGCCCGAATGAAAAAGAGACGTCCTATTCATATCGTTTAAAGTATATAAAAGAGCCCTCTTTTATTTAAAAGTTAGACACCCAAAGGTGCAACTTTAGATATCGCACAAGTAACGATGCATCCAAATATATATTTTAAGTCTAAAAGACTAAGTATGAGCACTCAAATAATTTTTTAAAGTGCCAAGAAAAACTTGTACTCGGATAAATTCCCTAAAATGCCAAATGATGATATTAGACCGAAAGGCACGAGGAACACTGTATTATTCCCGGTCTAGGTTACAACCCTTTTGATAAAAAAAAGGGGGGGGGGGGTTAAACAGTCATCATCTAAATATATATCTCCGAGTCCCGTATGTTTTTCCTTTTCAGGAAATGGATCACATGGAAGGAATAATCAAATGCTCGATATTTCATACTTCAAAGCTCTAACACTTGGGGGACTATATATATGGAAGGAAAAGAAGACTAGAAAAATCAAAATTCAAGTCAAGCCCAAGGTCTACCCAATAAATCAAAAGTTAAGAGCAAAGACACGATCCAAAAACACAAGTCTGACTCGAAAATCTTTGAAAACATATTCGTAAATATAAACGAATATTTCAAAAAAGGTTAAAGGCAGAATATTAGTTATGAGTAAAAATGCATATCTTCGTACTTACTCAAAAAATGTTGTAACTGAAAACAGTTACGGATGAAAATGCATACACCCTTGTATTCATTTGAAAAGTATTATCAATAAAATAGTTATGGGTAAAAATTTATACTCTTATATTTAAAACTGTTATAAACAAAAATAGTTATCCCCTTGTACTAATTTAAAAAAATTGTTGCAAAAGAAAAACAGTTACGAGTGCAAGCTTATATCGAATCTGTTAAAAGAAAAAACATTTGCAAAATGAGTTATAGAAGATACACAAGCACATGTGAAATGTTATGAAAGTTCAATGTAAAAACTTTCTCCAAAATATTGTTAAAGAAAAATATGTAAAAATTCCTATCTCTCTTTTGTATGTTTACACCATTATGAAGTTGAGACGTCTTCTTCATTAAGTGTCGTTCATAAAAGGGCCCTCTTTTATAATTCGTGCTTATTCAAAAAAGTCACGGAGCATTAAAATATATTTAATGCAAAGTTAAAAGGTAAAACAAAAACCCAAACATTAAAATAGGCAGAAAATAAAGTCGAAATATATATATCAAACTTTGCAAACACAAGGCAAAGATTTGTCTTCAAACCCCGAAACATGACATGGGTAAACCAACCGATTATTGACGAAAGGAACATAAGCGATAGAGTTATCATCTGAATCTCTAAGTTCTGCACTCTTTTTTCCTTCGTCCGATTTTTGTCCCTATTGGAGTTTTCCGGCAAGGTTTTTAATGAGGCAGAGGCAAGGATGAAAAGGATAAAATCTTCCACTTCCCGGTCACATCATAGTAAGTAACCGAAAAGTGGGGGGGCTATCTGTATTGGTGAAAATTAGACTCGTCATGTGGGTATATTAAATGGCGATACATGTCAACAAAGTTTGAAGAAAAGTGAAGAATTACATGTAAAGATGACATGTGAAACACCTACGGGACCGAACATACTCGTACCGTGCCTGTTAGCCTCAAAACTGATCATCATGAAATAGCCGGATCAGGTGCGGGAGAATATCTTATGAGGAAGGAATCAATTAATCCCAGATTATATGAGATTTATCATCATTACACCATCAGTTACAAATCAATTATTAATAAATGCAATAAATGATTGTAACGATCAGAACAAGGCAATCAATTACAAGATTGACTCAACAGGAACACGAGATTGACTCAACAGGCACGGGATTGACTCAACAGGCACGAGATTGACTCAACATGCACGAGATTGACTCAACAGACACGGGATTGACTCAACAGGCACGAGATTGGCTCAACAGCTACGAGATTGACTCAACAGATACAGGATTGACTTATCCGTTACGGAATTAACTCATCAGTTATGGAATTAACTCATCAGTTACGAAATTTCAGCATTTACACAGCTGTTACAAGTCTTCCAAAAGTAATGGATGAATTGAGTAAATGCTCATAATGGACACATAATTCAAGGATAATGGTTACTTAGATTTAGTCTTATAAATAGACATACTTTTACCACCATGTGGGGAATCTAATTTTCTTCTCTACAATTCTATACATTGTAATTTATAGCATATTGCTCTCAAGTTAGCCAAAGTTCGGCCCTTCAAGCTCTGTTCGTCTCATTATCCTATCAAGGATCATTCAATAAGAATTCTTTCTTCTCTGCTTTATTTTTGTTATATTATCTGTTGAATTTATTTTTTACTTCTCTATTACGTTGTATTAATAAAATTTTATATCTTTCGGATTGAATCGGTTGCTTGTGGCCCATCATATAAAATTATTGCTTTGACCTTAAAAACTATTTTTTGGTTTAAACAGATATAAGCTAAACACTATCAATCGAGATTAAGGAGTGTAATGAGATAGTTGAAATTTAGATTAACCTTTTTAGTGAGTTTTTGTTGTTGTTGATTAATCAAATACTTAATTAACAAAATAATAATTATATGGGTGGCGTGATAGAGGAGTTGTCCTGTTGGACAACATTGTTTGAAATAGTAGTAGATACATTACAGGCAAAAGTTTTTCTAATGAAAGTAGTTTCAAAGATGTATGTCCATAGTGCATCATTAGCAAGCACCGGAGGAACGGCCAAAATTCTAATTTTGTCAAAAAGCCTTTATTTGCTCCTCCCTTAGCTAGTAGATTTGCCAGCCGATTCTGCTCTCTAAAGTTTATGGCTGATGGTTGGGTTCCCCCGTTGTGTCATCAATGGTGTACATTCACAAAAACAGTTGCCGTAAGGAATATGACTATGTTTTAACACTCTAATGATCTCTTGCGAGTTGGTGAGCTTTCGTAGGGACACTTTACCCTTCTTAGTGAGTGTAAGTGAATTTCAGATTAATATTGGATAAGTGAATTACAAGTAGGTGTATAGTGTAAAATATATTTGTTTGGCTCAAAAGTTAACAATATACTTTGTAAGCTAGAAAACAATCAAAAATATAAAAGGGTAAATCATAATAAAATATAATAGACCTAGAGATGTAAAAATGATGTTCTTGTTATAGATCTAATATTATAAGTTGATAATATGAGCTCAAGAGAAGATGTTCGTTGGAGATAGAGATAGAGAGAGAGTGAGAGAGAATAAGAGAATAGTATTATTCAAGAATAATAATCATGCACTTTTACAATAGGAAGGTCCTCTTTATATAGGGGGAGTCCTTCCTTGAAATAATTATAAAAGTACAAAAAGTGGTCGATGTCCTCCTAGCGAGGACGCCGGGTTTTAACTGGCGTCGCCTTCATCCTTATGCCCGAGTCGTACCCTTACTTTAGTAGACGTATACTTATTGGGCGTACCCTTCGGCGTAGAGATGTAGAGGGCCAAATTTGACACCATACAGTTAGTCCCTCCGCTTGTTGGAGGCGTATCCAGTAGATGTCTTCAATGGGCGGAAATGCATACCTCATTTTTGGGAAATTTGACCTCGCCATGGGGGTGGTGACGTGAGTGAGGGGAAATATATGGCATAGTTGAGCTGTTGACGCGTGGCCCCCCTTTTTGAAATGACGTCATCGCCCGCATGCATCAAAATTACACTTGCTCCCGAGGCGGTTCAGGGGATGATGTGATGTTTTGGTTTCCCGTGCCGGTTTTGAATCATGCCTCTTCGATTTCCGTGCATCCTAACCCTATAAATAGAGGGAAGGTTCAATCTATTTTATCTTTCGAACCTTTGAACTTTTTCTATTTCCTTTTTCATCTCTCTTTCTGGTAATCGCTATTCCGTGTGAGACTCTTCCATTTCTTTTGAGACCACACTTCTTATCGTTAGAGCTTCGTTTCTCATAGAAAATATCATGATAAAATATGGACAAAGTAGTAAAAAGACCAAGGATAATGCCCCATCTAGGGCTCCGCCATATTCCGGTGGCGAAGGGGAAAAGGCAGAGAAGGCACTTGTTCCTCTTAGTATAGACAACGTCCTCCCAAAAGAGATACATGTTCGTAGGGATTTCCCAACTAAGAGCCCAACCCTTCCCTGGGAGCACAGCGAGTTATTACAATCCCACTTGGATGAATTTCGAGAGACGTACCACATTCCGGACCATATGGAGATGGTGCTATCCGAGACGGACTATGCCAATGTGCATTGGCCTAGGTACTGCACATTCTATGAGTACTCGTTCTTGATCGGTTACAATCTTCCAATCTACCCCATAATGGAGGAGCTTTGCCATTTTTACAACATGTGTCCGGCTCAGCTCACTCCCTACACTTTGAAGGTATGCCATATTATGACCACCTATGCGGTCAGGGCTGAGTGCAGCATCTCGGTCCACCACCTCTTACAGTTATTCAGCCTTGGTTACCTGAGGGGTACCATGCTACAGCTGAAAAGTCGTGGCACAAGGAGCTTGGTTGTTAAAGCCGATGACAAGACTAACCGCCACTTTTGGCTTAAATACTTCTACATCAGGACAGAGCACCTTGTGTCTAATCCCGAAGGGTTCCCGGAAAGATGGAATCCAGAACGTAAGTATTTTTACTTGTAGAATTCAGGATTGCTTGCGATTTTGTCCATACAGCCATTGTGATTTCTTTTGCTTTCCCCCTTTTTTGCAGCGAGGGCTTCTCCACCTCGATTCATTGAAAATATTTTGTCGTGGGTGGAGAGAATGATTCTGTATATGGAGGAATGCCGCACCTGGGCTGCATTTCGTGAACGATACGGTCCGCCAGGTAACTCTTTGACTATGGTTTGGAGGTTTCCTTAGGTTTTGTTACTTGACTTATTCGCGTTGGCAGGTCGGAGCGCCCCCAAGAAGAAGAAGAAGAGCGTCATTACCTCGCCTGGGGCGGGGACTGACTCTGAAGATGAATACATACCCTGTGGCTCGCCCAGTGATAGCATTCCGAAGGTTCCCCAACCTGAGGTTGCGCCTGTGGCGGCGTCCACAAGTGAAGCAACTCCTTCACTGCCATCCCCACGGCCTGTGGAGGAGACTTCCGAGGGTGAGGAGCCACCGGAAAGGAAAAGACGCTGGTTGATTACTGGCAAGGGGATAGCCACAGAAGATGAGAGGGCGAGTGAGCCCCATCGGGAGTCAAGGCCAGTTTTTATGGCCGATGCCATCCGTTCTGGGAGCTCGGCTCCCCAAGGGAGGGCAGTTCCTGACGCCACCGCAGTACGCATTCCGGAGAGTGGCTCGTCGGCTGCTGCTAAAGAAGCGGGTGATGGTGAGAGGATGGACCTTGAGGCCGCCCCTGCGGATACAGATGCATTAACGAGAGGTACGACCCGCATGGGAACGACGGCGGGTAGATCCAACCGCCGAATTCTGATCCCGGGTGGGTATAACCTGTTGCAACACAGCGAGCAGGCCGCAGTGGATATGACTCTGTTGTGAGCGGCCGCTGAGCGTGAAACGTTAAAAGGTGTTAGCGACAGGGAATTATCCCAGAGGGTTGCTGGCATGGCCTTGCAGGCATATTTCGGTTTTCTTCACGTATCGTAAAGTAAACTTTGATGCACACTGACTTGATTTTCCTCCTTTTCCTCTTCTTTAGACTCTCATCTTGGAGGTAGAGAGGGGGCGGCGAGCGCAATGGTAAAGAAGTATTGGCGATACCGTGCCAAGCATCAAGCGCTGGCGGACCTACTCAAGCAGGACCCGGAATATTGGGTTTTCTGTGAGGGCTTGGAGTAGTCGGAGGCCCAGCTGAAGCGAAGGGTGGTTGAGTTGGAGCAAGTTGATGACCAGCTAATGGCCGCTTTGACTCGGAATATTGAACTGGAGACTCTTCTCCAGTCAAAGGAAGAGGAACTGGAGGTCGACCGTAGGGTAGCGGCGGAAGCCGCTGATTTGTGAGCTAAGGTCGCTGCTTTGACCACCGAGATCAATGCCAAGGCGGCTGAGGTTGAGGCCCTTAAGCAGATTGTTGCGTCCAGGTCCGATGAGTATGCGCATGGCGAGGCACGAGAGATGTGGGTGTACGCCGAAGCCAAGTTAGTCGTGTTCGAGGAATTCTTAGTTGCGGGCAGAGCTACTGAGGCGGAGGTTCAGGATCAGCGGCGTATAGCTCAGGTCACCCCCGAAGCCAGCAGGTATAGTTTCGATTCCCCAGACCGGGCGGTCTATAATTCCGAAGACGTTAACCGTCTAGGTTGTCACACCTCCTTTTTACGAGCTATTTACTACACCCTGGGAAGGGATATAATAAAGGAAGGAGTTTTTCCAATTTAAGAATAGTCGGAACGGGATTTATTTATTTAATTTCAGAGTCGCCACTTGGAAGATTAATGGTGTCCCAAGTCACCGGTTGAATCCCGAACCGAGGAAAGTTTGACTCTGTTAACAGTCCGCGAACCAGAAATCCGGATAAGGAATTCTGTTAACCCGGGAGAAGGTGTTAGGCATTTCCGAATTCCGTGGTTCTAGCACGGTCGCTCAACTGTCGTATTTGTTTTTATTTTATTTCTATATATGTTTCATTTTTATGTGCATTTATTAATATTCCGCTTTATTATTTAATTTTACAAGAATTGCAATGTCGTGAAAATGTATTTTGGACCACGCCGTACCAGTACGCCCGTGGTTTTTAATACATTTCGACTTCGTTGAGATTTGAATTTGGGTCACATAAATGTGCACCCATATTAGGAATGTAATATTATTACAAATCGTGCCTAAAGTATCTACGTCTATGTTAACTTTGGGAAAGACCGTGGAATTTGCTAAACGGTCCTTCCAAATCTAAGATTTTTATAACAATTTACTTGAGGGCCCCATAATTGTATATTTAAAGCGGCGAGGCTCATCTCATTTTTATTAAGGTCATACCTAACGTATACTATATTTTTTACTTGTGTTGTCTCTAATAGCAAAGTGAAATCTTAATTGTTTATCATTACCTAATAGTTTTGTATTTTTTGGGCCATAAACTCATAAGAGTCTAGTCTTTAATTCTTATTGGGCTTGACTGCAGCCCATGGTCCAATTTAAATCCAGCTGCAGTCCGAATCTTTGGCTATGCGCAAATATTGGGCCCTATGGCCCAGAACACTTTATGTTCAGTATCATATGACCAGGCCCATGTATAATCAACAGAAGATTCAAAATTAACCAGCAGAAGATATTTTACTTCATTTCAAATTATCACAATTCTAATTCGAGTTCAAACTGATTTAGTTACTTAATTATCAGAAGATTAGCTTTATTTTAATTCAAGCACCTATTAATTCTGTTTTTATCAGTTCTAATATCAATTAAAATCGAATCTAGGGAAAATAACTGAGATTTCAAAGTCAAAACAGAATAGTGTTGTATTATGAAAACCGTTCTACTAGCATTCGAACTTATTTCTTTAACACTAATTATTAATTGCAATCATGATTGAATTATTTCGAAATTAAGATATCATTGCCTAAGTAACACTAAAATGATTTTAACTTTCAGATACTAATTCATATTTAAATTTCACATGAAACAACTATAAGCTTGTAAATTTTCAACTAATTATGCATTTGAATTGATATGTTATGTTCAGAAGAAAACGCTACAACTGTACATAACTTCAGAGTTATAACATGACACCTAATTACATCTATAACTTTTAGCCTTTTAATGTACTGATTTTATCCGTAATCCTATTTATTATTGCGATTGCACAACCTAAGAATACTAATACCAGATCTAATCAGAAGCAGAGTTCAAAGTA
>MDKF010166042.1:0-15561 GCA_026770625.1 Nicotiana glauca | reverse complement strand
TAAAACGTATTCTAATTTTTTAATACACAAAGATTCCGCTTTTGCTCCCAAAAACCCATACCTGCGGTCTACTAGCTCTTATTTCCGCACATGTGGACTATTTTTTTTCTCCTACAGGGTTGCGGGTGCGGACCCCACTTCACATCCGTGAAGCACCAACACCAGTTATCCTCCCCTCCCGCTAAAATGGACATAACTCCCTCATACGATATCCAAATTCGACGACTCTATATGCTATGGTTAGGTAATTACGATACAGATCTAATGCTTCAATAAAAATAGTTTTTATAGCTCATTTCATAATGTGGTACAATTTATGCTTGAAAAAATGACGTCGAAACATTAAATACGAGCACAACAGAACCCAAACATATCTAAAACTCACCCGAGGCCCTCGGAATCCCATTCGAATATACCAATAAGTCCCAAAACATAACACTGACCTGCTCGAGGTCTCAAATCCCATATAACAATATCAAAACTACGACTCACACCTCAAATTAAGCTTAATAAACTATTTCAAATTTCCAAGTTCCAAACTTATACCGAGCACGTCTAAATAAGTCGACACCATCTCAAATTTTGCACACAAGTTTGAAATGATATAATGAACCTTTTCCAACTTCTGGAACAAAAATACGAACTCGATAACATTGAAGACAACTCCTGTTCAGACCTATGAACATTTCAAACCTTTAAATTGTCAACCTTTGCCAAGCAGCCAAACCGTCTAGATAAATCCAAATGCCAATTCAGGCATACGCCCAAGTCCAAAATTACCATCCGGACCTAACGTAACCATCAAGACTCTAATCCGAGGTCAGATACATAAAAGTCAAACTTGGTCAACCCTTATAACACAAAACTTCTAAAATGTGAATCATTCTTTCAAACCAATCCAAACCAGTCAAAAACAAAGACAAATGACACACGCAAGTCATACCACATCATATGAAGCTACTTAAGACTTCAAATCATCAAACGAAATACAAATACTCTGTTTACCGTAAAAATGGTAATAACAATTAAATTTGATAATGGGACTCTAAAAATACATGATCTATTTTTATACTAGTTGTTAAGCAGTTGGTGTTATATGTATGAAATCTGGATAAGCAATATGTATGCTAGTTATCGATTCGGGGGCCTCGAGGTCGATTTTAGGGATCAACTATGAGCTATCGATGGTGATCAAGGTACGACTAATAGTTATAATAAAATCAACTAAGTCTCTTTATGGCCAATGATAAGCTATAAATGATGAACAAATCGAAAGATAGTAAATGAAAGCAATAATGTGAAGAGAGTATGTTAGAGAGCAAAGATAATGTTCTTGTATATTTCGTGTAGAGTAACTGAAGCAACAAGGGTTTACAAAGTGACAAGGATCCCCTTTATATAGGAGGAAAATCATAACATAGTACAAAATACATTAATGACAAAGATATGGGGATGTGACAACTAGATGAAACTAGGCTCTGTTAGTACTAGCTGCATGCCTTGGGAAATTTTCCATCATGGCCGCGGCCAACATTGTCCCGAGGTCAGGCGTCGACGAACCTCGACGGAGAAAATTCGACCACAGCCTTATAGCCTCGAGCCTTCGAGATGATCATCCGAAATTGCTTAATGACGAGAAATTGGACCCTCCGATTTCGCCATATATAGATAGTCCCCGCGTTTCTTAGAGAGAAGCGATAAGAAATGATTTTGACATCCGGCTCTTCGGGCTTCCAATGATGCCAATATACTAATGATATTAACTTGTGACGTAAGCCTTCATGATAGCCGAAAACGTCTTATTGTTTCGCTTCTCCAGAATCATTCAAAGTGTTACGGTTTCTCGTTCATCAAAGTTACAACGTCGCCGCCTATTCAACTCCCAAGTATACATTAACTTCACCTCTCGTTGCACCTTTTGAAGGCAATAATGGCATTGTTAGTTACGCTATCACCTTTTCTATAAATGGGAGCCTCCTGGGATTAACCTTTCATCTAAGTGCCTTCCCGTATCTATCCATTCTTCTCTTCTAACCATCTTTATCCATTGTCGTTCACCATGTTTGAGGCCCATAGACTCATGATTGTATTGTGGCACTTCTATCAGCCATGCCAAGGCCTATCGCCTGGACTTTCCTCATTCGAGCAAGATTATACCGTTTCGTTGTTGCTGTTGTCGTTATTATTGTTGGCTCGAGATGGTGAGACAGGGAGGCCGATCTCTTCCATCTTGGGAATGTGTTTGGACTATACACCACTGCTCATGAGGGTGTTCGAACTATACTCCGTTGCTCACCCTCCTAGCCTGGCACGATGCACGAGACCTTCTTTGATTTCCTTAGGGTAGTGTAATACCATATACTAACTGTTGTATCTCGCACCGGGGAAACATCCTAAGAAGTGGCTTGCAATAGTAGCACTGGCGAAGTTCATACTAGCAAGATTTTTCACCCAGCCACTTCTTCGCTCCTTTCGCCTTCTTATTCGTCACTTTGCTCTTCTCCATCACTTTTCTCTTCTACATCCTCCCTTTTGAAGATGCCATTCTGGAGGGCCGAGATAAGACTCCCGAAGGGACGACGCTCGGAAGATATTGTCTTTGAGGATGTATGCCTGAGGAGATGAAGCCCGAAGATGCTTCTGCCGAGGATGCACATTTGAGAGTAGGCTAGGCTCTTATGCTTTTACTATACGTATACCCTTTTGCTTCTTTGTTTTTGTGTAAGGACCCCTCACTATTGATATCCAATTTTTCCTTTTAAATTTTAAATATACAAAAATACCTTCAAAATAGCATATATATATGCATATATAGGCATGTCCAGGGTTTTTATTATTTTTCCATGATTTTAAGGGTTTAAATTGATTTATTTTCTCTCTTTTTATCCATAAAATCCCCAATAATTATTTCCAATTTTTTTTTTTAATTCATCTGTTGGATTTCTATATTTATGCCAAAATATGGCTAAGGTAATTTTTATATATTTTTACTATTATATTTAGTATTTTTAAAGCTAAATTGCACATAATTGTAATATTAGCCCTTTTAAGATTTAATTATGTTTTATATGCATAAAATATGATCCTGTATTTTTAAATTGCTAATTATGTATTCTAAATCATTTTAGTATTTTAAATTATTTTTTCTGAAATTATCTATTATTGTTTTAAAATTAAATAGGGAAAAACTGGCTATTTAAATTATAGCCAAATCGGTCACCAATTCCCAGCCCAATTTTACAATTAAAAACCTGACCCACACCCTATTAACCCATACCCAAACCCGAAACCCGCCTACTCTTTTGAATCTCGACTGTTGATCTCCCAAATCAATGGTCCATGTTATTACTTTCCTTTTTTAATCCAACGACACCCAAACCCTACCCCATTCTCTCATCTGCACCGCCTATGAATCCTCTCCTCCTATCTTCTCTCTCAGACACCCTCAAAACCTAATCACTGTCCACCTTCTCCGGCCACCTCCCATGCCGGAAACCATAGCCTCTCATCATCTCTTGTCCTCTGCTTCACCCGATGCCGGTTTGACACTACCCTGAGGTCCTCAGGTGAACCTGGAGCGGTTCAACTCCTATCCATGGTCTTTCACGCCATTTTCCGGCCACCTCCAGCTGTTCGAGTAAGATCTATCACTTTTCCGACTAAAACAAGTAACTTTTTAAGGTTTTCTAATCTTCTTTGGATTCTCTAAAACCCTAACTCTTGAGATTTTCTAATTTTCTTTTAGATCTGTCTTTGATCTGGGTATATCCATAGTTATCTTGCTATTTTCCCTTAAAGGTTTGCCGATTTTCCCAAAATGACTCTTCATCTTCAAACTAGGGTTCATAACCCATTTTCAAAACGCTTTTCCTTCTGATTGTTGGTATTAGTCTATGATTTTTACTATGTTTAAATGGTTTCTTTAAGTTTTTTCTTTCATATGATTCATTATGTTGAAAACCCTAATTTCCTAGTTCTAATCCTGGGTTTCTAAGTGCATTTTTGATAATATGTTCAACTAGTCTGTATGCTTCTCATGAACATTCTGTGATTCTGTGACCTTTTCCCTATGTTTGCTTGTTAGGATTTTTGACTTCGACTATTCCTGCTTATTATGTATTTATTCGCAGAAAATTTGTCTTTATTTCCTCTCATTAGTACCATCCTTTACTTTGAATCCCAAGATTTACGTGATTCTTTTACCCTGCTCTTATTTGTGTTATATTTGCTTCGTTCAGTTGTGATATTTTCTCTTGGTCAATGTTACCTTTTAATGGAATCCCTGATTCCCTGTGATTGGTATGCTCTGTTCCCTACTGATTTTCAACCTCTACATATTCTCTTGCCTTGTGTTGTGGTTGATTATGCTATCAAATTTATTCTTAAACATTTTCCTTAATTAGAATTTGTCGAACCTAGCCTCTATTACATGTTCTGTACTATGCTCATTTCCTTATGTGTTATATTCTAGTCTCATATGACCCCCTTCCTTATTTGTCACCTGCTTTCTACCGTTGAAAAATTACTCCCTTAATTAAGGGATACTTGGCTGATTTTTTATTCTTAATTGATTTTGCAGTTCTATAATTGCTTCTTGCCTTATTGACTTGACTTTCAAACTATTACATATACCTTCTGCTCTTTTCAATACACACACAAACAATTATATTGTTCTGAACTCTCTTTTACACACATACATACTCTCTTGCTTCTCTTGCTGTTTACTTGATACTCAGTTGACTGCAAGCCAAAACTGAGTGATTACATTGCTCTACTACTCTATTGTTCTACTGCTCTACTGCTCTATACATCACTACTCTACTTCCCTTGATTGTACTGCTCTTCATTCCTCACTTTGCACTTATTCTCTCATTTTTACTGGTATGTTTTCAGTTTAACTTACAACATCCAAAACAAAATGTCTCTATTTGTATTGCACTTCCTTTTATTTCTCTTATGCTTCTACTTGTGGTTCTGTTGTCTCCCTTGCAATTAGCATGCCTATTTTGCCATGTGATTACACCTTCCCTGTAATTCAACATGTCTACTGCTTTCTTACATTTCCTACAACTATTCAGCCCTTCCCCCTAACCCCCAATACATTATAAGCATTTGTTCGTGACACCTAGTTACTATGTGATTCTGAACCCTTCCCCCTAAACCTAATATGTTTAACACCCCTTAATCTAATGTTGTTAAGTTCCTGGCATAAACACTTTGTGATGGACTATTGCTGTGACTATTTAAGTTATGTAGTACCTCTCTGGTGTTAACATGTGCGCAAAAATACTTTCATATATGAACTACTTGTCCCCAATTCCCCCTTTCCCTATTTTTGTTTGAACTATGTGTGTTAATTTGGTTTTGAGTTGCTGAATGTCCGGTTTCTTTTCTTCGTCAAACTGGTTTTCACTAAGTCAAACTCTTCTATTGCTTCCAAAACTTATTTCAAACCAATCATTGTCAAAACTGTTTCCAACTCAACTCTTTTAAACCTATGTTAAGCACTCTCACTCTACTCTTAGACCACTAAGTTCTGCCCCTTTTGTGTGAGCCCTTCCTTGGGACCCTAGAGCTCCATCTGAACTTGGACACACAAAAGATGGCCTTTCAACACTGCACTTACTCTGTCTTGGCTATGAAATCTGGGTGTGAGCACTTACCGGGATCCCTTGAGGTCCTTAGGGAACTCTGACACACCCGGATATGAGAAGGGCTATGGAACAATCTTGGCACTTGAGGTGATTTATTACATAACTCAGGGAGGAAGTCCTAATCAGGTGCTGAAAGTTTGGGCCTATTTTCAGGCTCTCTATAGTGTAACTTCTATTTTTCTTATGTAAATTTTTTCAGTATTGGTCTATAATAATTTGTTGTAAACAAGTATTGGGGCTGACTTGTAAAAATGGGAGGGTAGTTATACATGCTATCAACATCAATGTGTAGAAATCATGTCTTAGGTTTACATTTCCTATGTGTGCATTAGAATCCATGTGTAAGATCCACCCATTCAAAGCATGTAATGCATTAGATACCATGTTCTTAGGTTTACTGGTTCAGCATCTCATTTGGCATTATATTACCACTTAGAAATCCTGCTTTAGGCTAAATAATAGCACCAACATAAAATTGTTGCTCTTTCTTGAACATCTTGAAATCATGTTGTAACTCTTTGGGCATTTAGAAATCATCCTTAGGAATTTTGCATGTTCTGCAATCATTCTGCATTTTCATATATGTACGTTAGACACCCTGTTGTAGGATCTTGTTCACATTTTCTCAATCACATCTAGTTAAACTACTAATGCACGAAAAAGGACATAAAACAGTCTCATGTTTGATTATCTTGTTTAAGTAAAACTGGTCATAATCCATGCATGTCTTTGCAATATTTAGAACAACATGCTTTAGGTAAAATAACTTCTAAACTATTTAAATAATTCTAGTAACTGCTGCATATTATTTTACGCCTAGGCAAGCCTTAGGTAATCAACTTTAAAATAAAACCAGAACTGTCTTTTTGATTAGTTCTTAACTGTCAACGTGTTAAAATCAGGGCAGAGAGGCTTTCTAGCCACTTAAACTTGTTGGGTTTTTGGAAGTTGATACATAAAGTTTCTACTTTCCCATTTGAACACTTGAACTCCTTTTTCCCGTAACTAATAAACAAATCTGATAAGAGCCCTTGCGCGCATGTATTACACATACACATACATATCCATCATTCAACAAATGACCAATGGATGTCTTACACATCAAGGGCGTGAAAACCCTAATCCAACAGATAAGGGTCCCCTAATTTATTCCATAGATTGACCCCCTTCCCCTCATTTTAACCTCTCTCTTTGACAAAACTCTCCTCTGTTCATTCCCTGTTCTCCATGTTCCTGTGTTCATGCAAACTCTGTAGATTATCCAACCTAAACTATAGCTCCAAATTCCATAGCCTAGTGTAATTCACAAAAAAAAAGTTCCTATGAACTTATTCAAATTATAGCTTTTGTTAACATTTTCGATGACATTTTCAATCAATTGGCTTCAAAGTACCCGTTTCAGAATCAATTTATAGGGTTTTGAAATCGTTCATTTCATAAAATGAGAATTACCAAAAATATGATACTTTCACGTATTGGCCGCTCGTTCCCTAAGACTTCTTGCTCCACCATTTAAAAGTGACTTGTTTATGGTGGTGGATATGGTGTGAGGTCATCAGCGCTGGATAAACTTCCAAAACCGATCATAATCACTCATCCCCTTCCAAAATCAATCATAATCACTCACCCATTTTTTGTTTTTGTTTATGATCTCTTAATCTTGTTCTGATCGACTTTCATTTGGTTCAAGTTATGCAAAACTTAAAAATGACAAAATATACAACTTTCTATTATTTTTACAGTCTGAAAAAAAAATTAACAATGGAGCTTAAGATTTTACAAGGAGGAGGGATAGAGCTTTTGATTTTAAAAAATGGAGGAAGAGGGTATTTTAGAAGGAATGAATAAGAAGACACTTAAATACAACTCATTTGTACCGTTTGGTGTTGGGAAGGAGGCTTTCACCCTTCTGGGCGTCGTGTTCCTCACGTGGCCTAGTGATTTAGGACCAACTGACGCCACATGGGCATTCTCAATGGTCAAATGTATTTATTAGTTATGGGAAAAATGAGTTTGAGTGTTCAAATGGAATTGTTGAAAGTTTATGTATTGGCTTTTAAAACCCCGTCAAGTTTAAGTGGCCAGAAAGCCATTCCGCCTATAATTAGTAGGCAAGCCTGATTCAGACTTCTTTACTGAGTCATGTAATAAATTTGATTCCGCTGTTATCACTTAGATACCATGCACAAGATCTGAATTTAGACCTTAACTGTATATGAGTCATGCTGTTTATGTGTACTATGTGTGGAGGTATATCTGAGCCTTTCCTTTGTCTTTCATGCTCCCCTTAATTGAAGTACTACTTTTTTATTATATATAGCTTAGTATTGTACCTTTAAACTTGAGGGTCTTCCTAGAACCCCCCTTCTTATAGGATAGAAGTCCTAAATTCCTCCGGGACTGATAGGAATGGACGGGTAACATCATGCAATAGGGGTCGAGACCAACCCTCGCTTTAGTTACCTTCACGGGGCGGGAAAGGATAAATATGGATATGATGACCGGTGCACTAACTCCATGTGTAGACTCTCTTTGAGAAGTGTCATATTGGGTATTGCATTGATGTGATCCATATTATAAACAAACCTAGGACACCCCCTTTTACATTCACGAATATGCCTAGATTGTACTTCTTTTCAAAATCTCACTTTTCACTAATTTTTTTTAAACACTTGTTTATTTAAAATTAAATCCCTTACTATTTGAGGCATACTTGTTCATTTGCTAATTGTACAAATTCACAAAAACTGTTTGGCCGGGAACCACACTAGTGGATCCTAAGAGGTGCCTAACACCTTCCCCTTAGGTTAATTTCAAGCCCTTACCCTGTCTCTGTTTACCAAACATAGTTATAAATGAACCGTATAGGTGCCCTAATGCACCTTAAATAATTAGGTGGCGACTCTCCAAGAATGTAAACCCCCTTTCCGAAGGAAAGAGTTGTCCCAACCAAAATTTCATAAACCTAATTTCTCGGAAAAAGGGTGTGCGACACTCGTGGGCTTTTGTAATCATATGTAAGGACCCCTCCCAGGCTATTGTATCCAAATGTTTATGATTATAAAGATGTTCCTTTGATTTTTGTCTTTGATTCTTTCTATATTTTCTTTCATTTACGTTTGTGGAGAGTCTGAATGCATGACTCTGTCGGCTATTGCCAATATCCAACCCGGGCGAGAGTATTATTTATGACCTTCGGTTGATAAAAATAGCTTCCCGTGGAATCTTTTACTGTTCCTTGGGAAAAACCTGGATTGCTCTGATAAATTCGAGTCATCGGGATCCTTAATTTGAGGTGGATAGAAGTAACGCTTCGAGCATTGAGGCCGTGATTTATCACTTAGACCTTGCGATAATCTTTGAGGGGAATGTCACGCCCCAACCTCGGGAGGCGCGACTGACGCTCAATCGAGTGAACCCAACTGAGCAAGCCTTATTAACACTTTCTTCCCAACTCAATAAAATTAAGAAAACCATTTTTTGTTTATTTAGACAATAGCAAAATCGATCATTCAACATTGTTAGTTCATTTTTATATCACAAATCTTAAATCATGGCTAAGTTTCTAAGATTTCATACAGTCATAGTTTAGACGAACTAGAGAATAGAGTTATAACGTAGTTCACTAACCCATCCAACACCCATACATAACCCACACAACATCTACGGAGCCGCTATGAATACAAAAGACAAATTATGACAACGCCGGCAACAAGGCCCCGACTATACCCCAAAAGTAGAAGTCTACAACAAAAGATGTACAACATAACCCCTTGAAGGAAAAAGGGGCTCACCAAGACGTCGAGAGAAGGACACTCCACTACGCGCGGTTGGTACTATCCGCAATAGAGCCACCTACATTTATTTAAAAATGTAGTGCCCGGCAAAAGGGACGTTAGTACCATGGAATAGTACTAGTATGTATAACTAAACACCATCTTGTTAGAAAGAACTTTCATGTAAGAATAAGAAAATCACAAGTATAACTCAAAACTTTAAACGATCACCACATTATCAAATGAAAGAACCATTCAATTTTCACATCATTTTTCTATAGCTTTTAGTTTAGGGCATCACACTGTTCATCATTGTTCACAATACCAACACTATCTTGAGCGGAGTCCGATTTCGACCCGATCAGCTAGGTTGCCTCATTTGAGACATATACTTCAATCACAATCTCATTTCCCTTTTTTGGAATTCATTCATAATACCACCGCTATCTTGAGCGGAGTCCGATCTCGGCTCGATCGGCTAGGCCGACTTACCAAGGCGTTGTTCCCTTCTTATTAGTCATCTCGTTTCAATCCGTGTTTCACATATATAATTTCATAGGAACTTGGGGCCACAACTATCATATCATTTCTGGCACTTGGGCATAATTCACATCATTCCCAATTTCAACGTTAGCTTTGCAATTTAGGATAATAGGTTCACACAAGAGCAATTTAAATTATAAGCATAGATAAGACTTTATCTATGGCACAACATGTACAGCTTCAATCTCAATTTAAGGTCTAAGAATTCCAATACATGATTCATATTCCTTGCACCTTTTCAAGTTATCAAGAATAGCACATTGATCATATTGAGACACATCTTTCACTCATATAAGGTTACAACAACAAATTCATGTGAAAAAAATGATTAATACAACAATTCAACTTTAATCTTACAGTATTTACACAAACACCAATGGAACTCAACTTCTAAAAGACGGGGTTTTAGACATACATATATCAATAAAGCTTTTACTTAATTCATACAAAATTCTGGGACTCTTAGCACTTCGATCTATTGTAAAAGAATTACAAATCGAACCAAAAATTAGAGACCAGATTAAATTCTAGCTCGTTTGAGCATATTGTCAAGCACTAAGGGTGCATTGTGATCTTAGGTCCTTTTTGTGAGAGATTTCTATCATTTTATACCCCAATTGCTTTGTTATTAGTTCAAAACCTCCCAATACTCTATGATCTTATATGCATGTAAGAAATCCATTCTTATACCCTTAAACCCCCAAGTACTCTTTTTGGTGTGAATTTCGAAACCAGATATTAGGGATCAGGTTTCTTACCTCTTGGGGTGGAAGCCTAACAATTTTTGCTTGAGAGTCTTCAAAAAATTTGGCAAGGATTGAGAGATTGGTTTCTCTCTCTAGAGTTCCCTGTCTCACTCTATTTTCAGTAAAAATCACATAAGAGAGGTCTAATGGGTATTTTTAATGGGATGGGGTCGGGTTCTAAAAGTTAGAAAATAGGAGCCCCGATACAATCTACGATCGCATATGCGATCGCATACCTGACATGCAACATGCAATATGGACCGCAAAAATGGTCCCAGAACCTGAACACACTGTCTGGGTATGCGACAGAAATATGGTCTGCATACTTGTTCTGCGGTCGCATAAAGCACCACAGAACTGCCCCTCGCAAAATTCCAAGGGGAATTATGCGATGACTATGCGGCCCGCATATTTATTATGCGATCGCATAAGTGGCCGCATATTTGACCTCAAAATTGACTAACACACTGCTTCACTCATTAGAAATGTTTATGCAATCTCATCTTTTCACAATCGTGGAATACCTCAACAGCTCCGAATTTGGCTATTTTCCTAAATTTCAAAAAAATTTGCTAGAGTTTCCTTTGTATATAGGGCTATCCACATATGAGAGAACCCCAAAAACATATCCTAACGGCATATACATATTCCATAGACAAAAAATAACATGTACGATACTAACCATGGCCGCATAGGCAATCATATAACCAAAACAAAATAGAACAATTTTACATAGATCAAATCAAGGATACAGAGTTCATAGGGACCAAATTGATGAAAGCTATTATATGGCTATACAAACAAATGTGGGTACTTCCTTCTCATTTCTTCCTCGGCTTCCCAAGTGGCTTCCTCAACCTGCTGGTTTTGCCATAACACCTTATTGGAGGCAATTTCCTTATTTCTCAATTTCTGGACATGCCTATTAAGAATGGCAACTGAAACATCTTCATAGGATAGCTCTTCATTGACCTCAATAGTTTCAACTGGCACGATAGTGGACGGATCTCCCACTACTTTCTTCAACATAGACACATGAAAGACTGGGTGTACCAATGACATCTCGGGTGGCAACTCAAGCTTGTATGCCACCTGACCAATCCGCTGGATGATTCTATATGGTCTGACATACCTTGGGCTCAATTTCCCTTTCTTCCCAAACCGCATGATACCCTTCATGGGGGAAACCTTTAAGAATACCCAATCATCTTCTTTGAAATCCAACTCCCACGGACGTTCGAATAAGACGTTTGGCGACTCTGAGCAGTTTTCAATCTTTCCTTAATAATTTTGACATTCTCATGGCTAGGTTTACAAGGTCTCGCCATATCAATTCAGCTTCTCCAACCTCAAACCACCCAATAGGAGACCTACATCTCCTACCATACAATGCCTCGAATGGTGCCATCTGGATACTAGCGTGGAAGATGTTGTTATAAGAAAACTCTATGAGTGGCAAGCGATCATTCCAGCTACCTTTGAAATCAAGAACACGAGAACACAATATGTCCTCAAGCGTCTGAATAGTCCGATCTGCTTGCCCGTCAGTCTGGGGGTGAAAAGTTGTGCTAACATTTACTTGCATGCCTAAACTTTGCTTAAATTTCTTCCAAAAATTGGTTGTGAACTGAGCCCCTCAACTTGATATACAACTAAGCATACTGTTCCACTGTGTCGGTAGATTTGACTGGCAAGAAGTGTGCTGATTTTGCGAGTCAATCCATAATTAGCCAAATTGAGTCGAACTTGTGCAGTGTGCACGGTAACCCCACCACAAAATTTATATTGATCATTTCCCATTTCCACATTGGGATTTCTATGCTTTGAAGAAATCCACCTGGCCTTTGATGTTCGTCCTTCACTTGTTGATAGTTCGAACACCTTGCCACAAAGTTTGCCACATCCCTTTTAATGTTGTTCAACCAATAAACTTCCTTAAGATAATGATACATTTTTGTAGAACCTGGGTGCACTGAATACCTGGAAGTGTGAGCTTTTGCCATGATCCTTCCCCGAAGACTGTCAATATCCGAAACACATAGGCGGCCTTGGTACCGTATGGTACCATCATCCATGCCAAAGGAAAATGTTGTGGTCTTGTTTTTATGAATCCCCTCTTTCAGTTGTGCTAATAATGGATCGTTGAATTGCTTCTCTTTCACCTCGCCACAAGCGATGATTCGGCTCTATTCTACACAATTATCCCTCTTTCACTAGAGCCCGCCAGCTGAACCCCCAAACTAGCCAACTGATGAACCTCCCGGGCCTACGACATCTGATACACCTTTCGATGAGCCAAACTTCCCATGGCCTTTCAATTAAGATCATCTGCCACAACATTAGCTTTTCTTGGGTGATATAGAATATCTATGTCATAGTCCTTTAGTAACTCTAGCCATCTTCTCTGCCTCAGATTCAACTCTTTCTGCTTGAAAATATATTGAAGGCTCTTGTGGTCTGTGAATACATCCACATGGACCCCATATAGATAATGTCGCCAAATCTTTAGCGCAAACACCACTGCTGCAAGCTCTAAGTCATGGGCTGGATAATTGTTTTCATGATTCTTGAGTTGCCTATAAGCGTAGGCTATAACCTTGCCATATTGCATTAACACACACCCGAGCCCGATCCTGGAAGCATCACAATATGCCGCAAATCCCTATGTACCCTCTCGTAGGGTTAATACCGGTGTTGTAGTCAGTCTTGATTTCAATTCCTGGAAGCTCCTTTCACAAGCATCAGACCACTGGAACTTAACTACTTTCTGGGTCAATTTAGTCAAGGGAGAGGCAAGAGTATAAAACCCCTCCACAAACCTTCTGTAGTACCCAGCGAAACCCAAGAAACTGCGAACATTTATTGGAGTAGTAGGTCTAGGCCAATTCTTCACAGCTGCAATCTTTTGAGGATCAACCATAATTCCTTCCCTGGAGACAACATGACCCAAGAACATGACATATTCAAAACTATGTTGTATGATAAAGAATATGTATAAAAGCGATGGATATTGAGGTATCCTCAAACCAATGTCAAGTGATAAATAAAGAACATGTAGGAAGACAAATAAGCTAAATGACTTCGAGGCAGTAAAGACAAGGGAGTTAGAGAGAAGAAAGAGAGAGATGATATTATTGCAATTCATTAGAATGGTTGGAGCTCTGCCTTTATAGGGTGTTAATGGATCCCCTTTTATAGAAAGGGGGAGGTCCAATCTTAGTACAAAATACGTTGCATGATAAAAGAAATAGGATGGGACAATCGGCTAGCTCTACGATGTGTGAGAGGGCTAATGTCGATTCTCCTAAATAGACCTGATCGACTCCGGATGCATTCCTTGAGAGATCTCCGCGTTCTCTGAGGTTTTGGCCGACACTATCTTTGGCAAAGCACTAGCTGTTACTGAGAGGAGTCACTGGCTCAAGGTCACGGATTTCCGAGATCGCCCTTAGAGGTATTCGGTCGAGGAGAAATCGGTCTCCCTGATTTCACAGTGCACACCTTTCTTAATCATCTTTGTGGCCTTAAGGTAAGAAATAAGCCGACCTTTAGGCACTACATTATCCTCCATCCATTCAAATACGGGCTTATTAGGAAACTCAAGCCTCATATTTCAAGTCCAACAATCATGTTTGGCAAAACACGATTAAAGCCAATCCATTCCCATTATTACATTAAAACCGATCATCCCTAATTCAACAAGATCGACCGTGGTTCCTTACCACATACCATGACAACACAACCTCCATAAACTCGAGTAGCTATAATAGACTCACCAATCGGAGTAGACACCGAAAATTGCTCATGAAGCTGATTAGATTCTATCCCATATTTCATAGAAACAAAATGGTCCCCGAGGTCAATAAGTGAATACATAGTATGAGATTGGACAGTCAGAATACCTGTAGCAACATCTGGAGAAGCCTCTGTAGTCTAGCGACCACTCATAGCATAGAACCGGCTGGGTCCTCTTGAACTCTGCGCACCAACCCTAGCTGCACCATGCCCCGCGGGTGCTGGGGTACCTCGAGCTAGAGAGGGGGCTGAAGATGTAGCAGCTACTGGGCTAGCTGGATGTGCTGTGCCCCTACCTGCACCCTAGCGGGATACACAACAATGCCTCTGATTATGACCCCTCATCCAATATCCATAACATACGGTAAACTCCATGTAGAAAATCCCCTCGTGCATCTTCTCGCACCTAGGGTACGGGGACCTTTGTTGCTGCTAGGACCTCTCTCCTAACCGACACCGCTGGTGGGATCCCCTGTCGCCCTGACTGGGCCTAAAATAACTCCATTGCTGCTGATGATTAGGCCCTGATAGCGGTGCACTGGCTAAAGACTGTGCAACAGACTGGGATGATCCTGTTGATCCTCCTCGGAAAACCGATCTTCCCCCACCTAATGACTTGCTCATGTTGCCCGTAGATCGGGTCTTTCTATTACCCTCTCTCTCCATTCTGTTCTTCAGCTTACGTTCATTGTGGCCTGAGAAACCACAACCATCTTCCCATAATTCATGTCAGAATTTAAGGTAGCGGTACATGCCTCATTGATTGTCATAGGATTAAGGCCCAGTCATAGTATTAAGGCCCTGAACAAACTGACGCACCCTAGCCTCCATTGTGGGCAACATGTGTGTATGCGGAAAAATTAGAAGACTTGTTTTTTTTTTCTATAAAAGACATTTTGAAAGCTTTCCTCGAGACCTCGAGGGTGGAAAGCCACAATCGAGTTCTCGGCCTCAGGGCTCGTAGAGGTCCAACTCGAAGGAAGCAAGGCCCGAAGCTGGGATAAAAGAGGAAGTCCCCTGGCACATGGCAACACCTGACAAATTCGG
>MU750816.1:96780-119808 GCA_026770625.1 Nicotiana glauca | reverse complement strand
TGTGTATGTAGTATGTATTAATATATTTTGCCATGATGAAAGAAAAATACTCCCATGATTTAGACAATGAAAGGTTTCTCCTATCATGAAAAAGAACATTTCTTTGCTATAATCTTATCTTTGTTATATGAGAGAAACTTTGAGAAGCCAAGAAAAAGGAAATGAGGCTAGAATCAGAAAAAATCAGGGAAGCTCCTTTATCTTCTTTTACTGTTAATTTATTTGGTCATGAGTACATGACATTATTTAAGCTTGGGGGTAGAGGAATATATTTTTTATATTTGTTTTTTTAGTTATAAATATAAAAAAAATAAAAAAAACTGAAAAAAATAAAAATTTGAGTTGCCTTTTTCCTAAGGCAACTTACTTCAACTTCATGTACTTCCATGGATTTCTTGTTCGGTTCTTTGCCATGGTCGTAATATTTTGAATCGAACATTTTTTTTTTTAGACTTTTTGTTGTTTTAACTTATTTTGGTAAATAAGTTTGCTAAACTTGATTTGACTTGAAAAGCATGAGACTTAGAAAAGATGAATTTAATTAAGTACCATTCACGGGTTTTATGATCACTTTTCTAAGCTCATACTTACTTATTGGTGATTGAAATTATAGTTTTCGTTAGCCCAAGTGTATTGTGTTGTTAGCTTATATTGTCTAGTTCTCATGCTTATCTAGAAATCTAGAACTTGCCTTGAATGTGGATTGAGGCAAAATTCTAGGTAGATCTTTGAGTTAAGAAATGAACGTAGGCCTTCTTTGTTGAACCATAACCTAAATTGACCTACCTTAAATCCCTGGTTAGTCCAGTTGAGCCTAAATAAATTATCTCCTATTTTGTTGATCACCAAGCTTTAACCCTTAGCCTATTTGTTGTTATGTCTTGTTCTTTGTTCACCCAATTTCCTTTTGGGCACTTTAAGAGTTGATCTGAATGTAAAAATCTACGCGTGAGGTGTAATTATGAAAGTAATTGGTGAAAGATAATTGTTTGAGGTTGTCAATCTTTTGATATGTTGCCATGAGAACTAAAAAGAAAGTTGCTTATGAAATTATTAAAAAATAAAGAGAAGAAAAAGGGAGAGGATAGAAACAAAGAAATGTCGGCATCTCCGTAAAAAAAAATGTGAAAGGGATGAAACAAAATATAGATTATTGTTTAAATCATAGCAAAGACAATTGTGCTTAAGTGATAAAATAAAGTGTAGTGCCCATAGGGAATTTAAGTCACTATTATCCATATGTATCATACCTATCCCTAAATCTACATTACAACCTTATAAAAGTCCTACATGATCTCGACTCAAAGACTCCTACATTAGTGGAGAACCACATGATAGTCAAACCTATGTCAATTTTCAGTAGCTTGAGGTATTTCTTTGTTGAGAGAGAGTGAATTTTTCTATCTATGCCCTTCTTTGTTCTACTCTATATATTGTGTGATATATGAGCATCTCTCTTCATTTGGTGAGACACACTAGGGATCAAGAAATATTATGATTTCAGTTCTCAATCGGTGAATATGAGTACGGTTAAAAGTTGTCTGAACTTGTGAATTGATCTTAGTTACTTTTTCTTTGGCGAAAGGTCTCATAATTTTGGTTAAATTGTTTAGCTAATATATTTTAGTTATTTTATTTGCTCGAGGACGAGCAAATATTCAAGTGTGGGAGAATTTGATAAGTGCATTTTACTTGATTTTTAACATATAATTTCTTTGAAAAAACGCAAAATTTTTTTTATCATATTCTTCCATACTTTGTCTAAATTATCCAGGAAAGGTTAAAGAAGTATTGGTCCGGGAACGAGAAGATTACATAGGAAAAAATAGACAAACGGACAAGCTAAAGCAGAGTAAAATATGGTGCTAAAGAAAGACGTAATTTGCCATGACAAAGGACAACCGACTCACAACCGACTACAACAAACTATAATCGACTCACAACCGGCTACAACAAACTATAACCGATCCATAACCAAAGAAGCTCATAACCAAGCATAACAAGGCACAACCAGCAATGACAAGTTCATATCCAGAAGATAATTGAAAACCTTGTCATGGCTTGCCTATAAAGAGGCATCGTTCGTAATCGAGAAAGAAGGAGAAATCAGAGAAGTGGATATTGAGCAGAAAGTTTTTCCTTTCTCTTTGTTCTTTAGTTTTGATTCTGTTTCATCTTTTAGCCATTACATTAGCTTCATTTCTAGTTCCGAATAAATTGTAGTATTGGAAATTACTCTAGTTCCTATTTTTAATTAAATAGGGGGAATTATTCTCTTGAATATTTCTTTCTATTTTCTTATTGAATGGGCAAGATTATTTCCGTTGTCGGCATTGGCTCCAATATGGAGTAACTTTTCTTGTGTTGGAAAAATGATGGATCTTAATATTTTTATATAATAGTAGATATTATTCTTCAATTTCACATACATGAGCTGAAGCTTTTTATTTAACTTTTATCTACTTTATAGTTGAGTGTTATTTAATTTGTTAGCATCTATCTATTTAGTACTACATATTAACTTCTTACTAATTCTGTAATCGAAAGAGGCAGATGAGGTAATACTTCATTTTGGTATTGATAGATGTTAACCTATATTTAGTGACATCTATCTCATATATATTAAAATTGATTCTACACTTAATTGTAATTGAAAGAGGCAAATAGTGTAGTAATCAGTTATAACAAGTAGGTTAACCAAAAGGGACTTACTAAAAAGAGCATGTTTTAGTTCAAGTATATATTTTTGGTTTTTAATATTACCATTTTAATGATTAATTTGTATAACCGAGAGGAGTGGATTTAATTGTTCAACTATAGTAATAATATATAAATGTAATCGTGAGAGGCATTTATACATTTCTGAGAAATAGAAGTTGAAGGATAAATATATCTACTATATAATAAAAATATTAAGTAAAGTCAGGATCCCAATACCTTTTTATTATATTTGTGAAAAATAAAATATTTTCTATTGCTCTGTTCATGTATTTTTAGTTAGTTAATTCACAACTCAACTCTTTCTGATTTTCTCAAATAGTAAATAAAATAAGAAACGTCTGTAGAATAGATAAACCAATCTTTGTGGGTTCGACATATTTTTATACTATAATTTGACAGAGTACGAGTTTAATTTATACACACGTCAGACACTTGTCAATGATGATGGCAGCCAAGGCGGGTCTGACAATGATGAGGGGCCCGAAGGAGATGACGCTCCCAACGGAGAAACTAGCCCCGAGCATAGTTAGGATTTTTTTCTTTTTCTTTTCTAAGACTTCTGTCAGTATATATATATATATATATATATATATATATGCCTTCTCAATTTTTATGAGCATGTTTTTTTTGCCTTGCAAAATCTTAGCATATTTTCATTCTTTGAAAGGTGTGCACGAGACTTTGTCTCGGGTGGATTCCTTGAAGTTACCATGGTCGAGTTCGAAAAAGGTTCGAACTTCGAGTCATAGACCCTTACGAGTTTGTGCAGGATAACGGTGAGTCCCCAAGCCATAATCAAGTTATTTAGTTATTTAGGCTCGGGATAATCGAACCCTTGGGTTCGGATTGAGTGAGAACAAGATACCGAACCCTAAGTATATTGGCCCTTAGGCTCTTTTCAGATCGGGTCGTTATGAACTCTAAAAAATGGCTATTATTTCCCCCTTTTCCGGCTTAAAAGACATAGTAAAAATTTCTTTATGCCTTAGCACGTATTTTTTACCCATTGGGTTTTTTGAGGGTCTGATGCCAATTGATACTCCTTTGCTTTTTGTGCCTTATCACGTTTGTGTTAAGGTAATTCGATACCTCTTAATATTTTCCGAGGGCTAATTTTGTCGAATATCTTTTTATTATTTGCCGAGGGTAGCCTTTTAAAACCGATTTTCATATAATTTAAAGGCCTATTTTTATCACGGGGTTTGGACATCTCTGAGTCACATTAATATGGCCGTAGCCTTTGGATATGCCTCTTGGGCTTATTTCCCAATAACACTTCGAACTTGTTCGAGGTGTTAGTCCCCGAGAAAGATGGCCTAGGACTATAGATCGAGGGGCGCCTCTTGAGGTCTTATGAATTCGAGTTTAGATAACTCAAACGTGTTGATTATCGATGGCAGTCCTCGAGTATTCGAGGTATATTTGAGCTTGTCCCTCGAGCCATTTTCACAAAATCATTAGTATAGAGTTCGTATAGTAACGAATTTTCTTTGAGACACAAAGTGTTTAGTATAGAAAGAATGCTTGAATAAGTTATACATGCGTACATGTTTTTCCATCGGGGATCGACTAATCTATATGGACACGGTTCAATCAACCATTTATCCAATTACATAGTTTCCCTATCAAGAGCCTTTGTCATGAATTATTTTTCTCAAAAATATATCCTGAGAGGATTATGCCCCCCAGTATTCGAGGTTGATTGAAAATAAGCCTTGGATAATGATGAATTTTCCTTAGGTAGAACATAATTATTACCTCGTTAAAAACCTTGTCGGAAAAACCCATTTGGGATAAAAATCGATATAAGGGAAAAAAGGTGCAATGCGTGCTTTAAAACCTGAGGCCTTCGTGTTGAAGAGCTTCTCGACCTCTTCGATCGAACTCCTACAATAAGTTAGTGTCAAACACAAATGGAAAAGAGAGAAACTCATACCTCAGCAATAATATCGCTTGAGCAGTGATACATTCCAGTTGTTTGGCAATTGTTCTTCCTCCATTGTGCCAAGTTTGTAAGATCCCTTTTTGATGACGCCGATAACTAGATATGGTCCTTCCCATTATGGTCCCAGTTTCCCTTAATTTGGGTCTCGAGTATTGAGTGACTTTTCTTAGAACTAAGTCCCCGATTCTGAAGTGGCGAAGGTTGGTTTTTCTATTGTAATATCTCTCGATTCTTTTCTTCTATCCAGCCATGCAAACTAGTACAATTTCTCATTTTTCATCCAATAGTTTGAGACTAGTATTCATAGCCTCGTGATTTGATTCCTTCATTGCATGTCGAAATCTGGTGCTAGGTTCCCCGACCTCGACCGGAATTAAGGCCTCAGAGTCATATACTAAGGAGAACGGGGTTTCTCCCATGCTGGACTTCGATGTCATTCGATACGTCCAAAGAACTTCGGTAAAACTTCTCTCCATTTTCCCTTAGCGTCGTTCAACCTTTTCTTTAAGTTTTGAATGATAATCTTGTTTGTCGATTCGGCCTGCCCGTTTATGCTTGGATGATACGGTGTCGACAAGATTCTCTTTATCTTGTGTTCTTTGAGGAACTCTGTTACCTTGCTGTCGATGAATTATTTTCCGTTGTCGTATACGATTTCAGCAGGTATTCTGAATTGAGACACGATGTGGTCCCAGATGAAATCTATAAATTCTTTTTCTCTAACCTTCTCGAAGGCCTGTGATTCCACCCATTTGGAAAAGTAGTCAGTCATAAACAAAATGAATTTAGCTTTACTTGGGGCCGTTGGCAGAGGGCCGACGATATCCATCCCCCATTCCATTAATGGCCATGGGGATATAACTGAATGAAGTTGTTCTCCGGGCTGATGGATCATTGGTGCAATCCTTTGAAATTTATCACATTTTTGAACAAACTCCTTAGTATCTTTTTCCATGTTATCCTAGTAATACCCTGCTCTAATGATTTTGTGAATCAAGGATTCGGTGGCGGAGTGGTTTCCACAAGTGCCTTCATAGACCTCTCATATACATAATTGGTGTACCCCAGCCCTAAACATACCGCAAATTTCACATCGAATGTCCTTATGTATAATGTTCCATCTTCATCCAATGTGAACCGAGCAGCTTTGGATCGTAGGGCCCTCGACTCTTTAGGGTCCGATGGGAGTTTTCCGTTCTTTAAATATCCAATATATTTATTCCTTCAATCCCAGGTTAAGCTTGTAAAATTTATCTCGGCATGACCCTCATCGACCACAGATATTGATAGTTAGATGACAATCCCGGGGATAATATCATCTACCTCAACTGATGACCCTAAATTTGCAAGTGCATCGGCCTCACTATTTTTTTCTCGAGGTACTTGATCTAGAATCCACTCCTTGAAGCGGTATAAAGTTACCTGTAGCTTGTCCAAATACCTTTGCATTCTCTCCTCTCGAACTTTGAAGCTTTTGTTTACTTGGTTTACCACCAATAAAGAGTCACACTTGGCTTCAATGATTTCTTCCCCCAAGCCTTTAGCTAGCTCGAGACCTACAATCATGGCCTCGTACTTGGCCTCATTGTTAGTTAACCTAGAAGTTTTGATAGACTGCCTAATATTGCTACCTGTGGGTGGCTTCAAAATGATGCCTAAATCGTACCCCTTCACATTAGAAGCACCATATGTGAAAAGGGTCCATACCCCCCATGATGTGCCCAATTTTAACAAGAGTTCCTTTTCAACTTCGGGCATGAGGGTTAGCGTGAAATTGGCCACAAAGTCCGCTAAAATTTGAGACTTGATGGCTGTTCAGGGTTGATACTCGATATCTTACCCATTGGGTTCGGCGTCCCATTTGGCCAATTGACCCGAAAGTTCAGGCTTGTGCAAAATATTACGAAGTGGTAAGTGGTTAACACACTTATGGAGTGACATTGAAAGTATGGTTTCAGCTTTCTAGAAGCTCTTATTAATGCAAGTGCTAATTTCTCTAAGTGTGGATATCTAGTTTCTAATTCCCCTAAGGTTCGACTTACATAGTAAACAGGAAATTATGTACCTTGGTCTTCTTGAACTAGGACACCACTTACCACGATTTCTAACACCACTAAATATAAGTAGAGTTTCTCATCTACCCTCGGGGTGTGAAGCAATAGTGGGCTCGATAGGTATCATTTTAATTCCTCTCATGCTTGTTGACACTCGGGGATCCAGGTG
The DNA here is from genome assembly GCA_026770625.1 of Nicotiana glauca. Taxonomy (NCBI): domain Eukaryota; kingdom Viridiplantae; phylum Streptophyta; class Magnoliopsida; order Solanales; family Solanaceae; genus Nicotiana; species Nicotiana glauca. Next base: position 112,919 of record MU750816.1, on the reverse strand, counting down.
CAATCATTCTTCTTCTTGAGTAAAAATAAAAATCTATGGCTTTGATCCAATGACCTCGAGATAAGTAAATCAGCCTAAAGCGGCTATCCACCCAGTTAGCCTCTGCACAGCTTTTACGCTGTCCATGACGGTGATGTCTTCGATGGTTTTGATTTTATCGGGGTTGATCTCAATCCCCCGATTTGACACAATAAAGCCTAAAAACTTGCTCGAGTTGACCCCGAAAGCACATTTCTCGGGGTTGAGTTTCATGTTATGTTTCCTCAAAATCTCGAACGCTTCCTGCAAATGAGCCAAATGGTCCTCTGCGAGCAAGGACTTAACAAACATGTCATCAATATACACTTCCATTGACTTACCTATTTGTTCTTCGAACATCTAATTTACTAGGCGTTGGTAAGTAGCTCCTGCATTTTTTAGCCCTAAGGGAATTACATTGTAACAATATGTTCCATACTTAGTGATAAATGAGGTCTTCTCCTGGTCTTTCAGGTTCATGTGAATTTGATTATTCCCGAAATAGGCTTCGAGAAAAGATAGGGTCTCGTGGCTAGTCATGGCATCGATCATGCGATCGATGTTTGGCAGTTGATAAATACGGATTCTTGCCTATCTTATGTTCTCTTTTGCTTAGGTTTTGGATAAAAAATATGTAAAATTATTTCCGAAAACTAACTTATTGTGCTTGTTTGTAGGGTTTGGACAAAATGAAGCAAGAAAGTCATAACCATCTCATAAAGGAGTTAAACTTGCACAAGTTCAAAGCTGAGCTAAAAGTGCTAACATCGATGAAATAGTGCGGTTGCAGAAGGTTCACCACTGAGGCAGCCAATATTATGCCACCAGTGGAAGCGAGATTAAGAGAAGGTACTTTTGGGTACAACAGATACCGCTGATCGCGATGAAATAGAGCGGTAGCGGAATACTTGAACCGCCCGCGGTCCAAATTCTGCTGAGGGCAAAATTGAGAATCAGAGAATTGGAAATTTGAGCTCAAATGAAGAGCGCAGTCCGAGAAAATATCATGCGGCCGTGGTTGAAGGAAACGCTGAGGTGATTGCTTTTACGCTCTCAGCGAAATCAAGTCCACTCCGAGCCCAAAAGAGAAGAATCGCGGTCTGCTCTTGCTTTTGCGCGACCGCGAAAGTTCAAGCGTTGAGGCGCCCATTATTATGTTGTCAGCGGAACCTTCATAGGGGCATTTTTATCCAGTAATTTAAGCTGTATATAAATAGATCTTTTTTAGATTTTTAGAGTATCTTTTGTTTTGGGGAGCTCGTGAACAATCATATTTTACTTCTTAGAGTAATTTTACAGCATCTTTAGCTATTAATCTTAGATTCTACTCTAGTAATTACTTTCTATGGCTTATATTTCATCTCCATCTTTGATTTATACCTTGATTATGAGTAGCTAAATCCATTAGCTAGGGTTGTAACCCAATCCTAGTGTGGGTATTTAATGGGTCTTCAATTTTAGGGCTTAACTATTTACGGGTTAATGATATTTAGCTTGATTCATGCTTTAATTGTTGAATTGGTAGTTGCAAATACTGATTTGTGCCTTTATGACTTAGACTCTTCTTGAGAAAGAGAGACTAAGTTTAGGAATTTCAGGATAACAAGGAATTGGGGTGCATTCATGAATCGGGAGCCCCAATTAAAGGGTTAAACCTAGAGATAGTAATACACATCTTGAGCCAATTTTGCTTGCTTTGTTTGAACACCCAATTGGGCTTGAGAAAGTCAATTAGGAAAAAGTCACTCAAACTACCAAGAGGTCTAGAGTGAGTAATTATGTGCAATGGTTATATCTCCCAATTATAACAAGTTTGTCCTAAGTTTTAGACCCCGTTAGATACTCACCTAGGTGTAAGTCACTTCCCTAGTGCTTTTTACCAATTGAGAAAACCCTTCAAAAAATATTGTACTTGGATTATTTTCAAAATTCATTAATATTAAAAGTAGAATCGAAACAAAGCAAAGCATGATTAGAAGTGTAATTAATAATAACACGCATAGCTAGATTAGATAGAAACCCAATTCCCAACCCGTATTAGCTCCTTGTGGATATCGATCTCGACCTTTCGGGTAAAAGCTGCATCGACCACTCTTTGCCATTTTACAGTGGTATAGGGTATTAGACGATCACTTTTTGGCGCCATTGTCGGGGAGCTAAACGGTTTTGACTATCTATCTGACTAGTTTTGTGTCTTGTTTTTCTTTCTTTCTCTTTGTTTTACTAACTTGTGTGAGTCAATTGATTCAGGTACAAAATGGAAAACAATGATCCTCTTGGAAATGTTCTCCCGGTGGAGAAGGTAGATGATAATGGTAAAGATGAGGTACCTCTAGTACCTCAAGATCAAAGAAGAGGCCTCCAGGCCATTGATAACATTCCAGATCCTCTCGCAGTTCCTCCAAGAGTTGTTCCTCGGGTGCTTCCAAATGAAGGTTATGCAAGTGAAATTGTCCCACCCCGAGTCCGAGAGGGAAATTTCCATATTACAAATGTTATGCTGACTTTATTGGAGCAAAAAGGGTACTTCACATGCACTCCCCCTTAGAATGCATATAAATATCTAAAAGGCTTGGTGACTACCTGCGCGGAAGCAAACTGACAAATGTGTCAGAGGATGCATTGAGATTGAGATAGTTCCCCTTTTCAATTAAAGGGAAAGCTTTGGACTTGTTCGAAAGACTTCCCAACCATTCCATCACTATGTGGGATGAGCTGGCCGACAAGTTTATAGCTAAGTTTTTCTCGCTGGGGCATATGGTGACATTGAGAGATGAGATCCTGGCCTTCAAACAAGAACCTGATGAACCACTTCATGAGATTTAGGAAAGGTATCAAACAATGGTGAAAGAATGTTCGAACAATGACATGACCTAAGCAATGATCCAGAAAACATTCTACTGTGGCATCAACGCGACCAATCAGTATGTAGTGAACCGGCTAGCAGGGAGAAACTTTATAAACATATCTTATGCTGAGGCATGTGAGATACTGAATGAGATGGCAGATACTTCCTCGGTGTGGCAAAGTCGAGCTAATGTGCCACAGGGTGATCCCACTGTCATTCACCTGCACAAAGAGCTCCACGACCATGGCCAAGCAATAACAAAGTTAACTATAATAATGAACTAGTTGGAAAAAGCTCAATTGCAGCAAGTTCAAGCGCCATGACAAGTGAATGCCATGGAAGGGGTAAACATGTTGGTCAATAAGAGGTGACAAAGAGGTCAACAAAGTTAAGGAAATCCGGATCAATATGAGCAATGTAGTAGTGGTTTCAACCAAGATGATGGGTATAACGATCAAAGTGAAGAAGTTCAGTATGTGAACAACTACCAAGAATAATGGGGCAATGCTCCAAACCAACAACAATAGTGGAGATCCCAAGGAAATTGGGGGAATCAAAACCAATAAGGTAATATCAACTGGGGGAACAACATTCAAAATTGGGGCAATTAGAACAATCAGGGCAACTGGGTGGCAACAATAGCAATTGAGGAGGAAACAACATCCAAGGGGGTTGGAATAATGGTAACCACATGAATCGGGGGCCATCCTTTCACCTACATTTTTGTCCCAAGTTCCTAGCTCATCGAATAATGAGATGGGGAGGATTGAGTTGATGTTTGAGCAAATGATGAAGAAAAATGCCGACTCCGATGCCCAGTTGGCGTCCATAACACTTCTATCTGGAATTTGGAGGTCCAACTTGGCTAGATTTTGCAATCTTTCAACACTCGTGCTAAGGGGGCACTACCTAGTTACACGGAAGTCAACCCGAAGGGTAGGAACAACACCGAATATGCAATGACAGTGACCACAAGGAGCGGTAGAGGTGGTGAAGCAAGTACCTCCAAGAAAAAGAAAGTTGTGAATGATGAGGTTGAAGTGCAAGATGATGGTGTTCCAATAGTTGATGAGCAAGTGAGTGAAGAGAATTTGAATGTTGAAGTGTGAATTGAAATTCATGACAATAAGGTGAAGACTCAAAATGATGTGAACCCGTCTAGGGAATACGTGATAGACATGCCTGAACCGATAATGCCTAAGCCAAGGCTCCTTTTCCAAGGCCTTCTTCTCCTTACCCTCAAAGACTTGCAAAGCAGAAGAATGAAAACTAGTTCAAGAAATTTATTGAGATGATGAAAAGTTTGTCGATCAGTGTTCCTTTGTTGGAAGCTCTTGAGCAAATACTGGGATATGCCAAGTTTATGAAAGACTTGGTGACTAAAAAGATATCTATGGATTGTGAGACCATCAAAATGACTCATCAAGTGAGTGCAATTATGCACTCGATGGCTCCAAAGCTTGAAGATCCCGACGCATTTACCATTCCATGTACCATTGGGAATGCAAATTTTGCAAAGGCATTGCGTGATTTGGGAGCAAGTATAAATTTGATACCTTACTTCGTGTTCAAAACTTTGGGTATTGTTCAACTGAGAGCTACTTCAATGAGATTGCAGATGGTGAATAGAACAATGAAGAGGCCACTTGGTATTATTAATGATGTTCTTGTCCGGGTTGACAAGTTTATTTTTCCTGCAGATTTTGTGATTCTCGACTACGAAGTTGACTATGAGGTGCCTATAATATCGGGAAGGCCTTTCTTAGAAACAGGGAAGGCATTGGTTGATGTGGAAGCAGGGAAGCTCACCTTCCGGATGGGTGATGAAAAAGTTGTCTTCCATGTCTGCAAATTGATGAGGCAACAAAATAGTATTAAAGTTTGCTCTTTTGTGGATCTTGTAACGGAGGTGATAGTTTATGATACGAGTGCCATGATCAATGTGAAAGATCCTTTGGAAGTTGTATTGTTGAACTATGACTTGGCCGAGGATGAAAGTTTGGTAGAGTATGTCAATGCTTTGTACGGAATGGGTTCTTACTCCTACGAGACCCATAAACTCTCTTTGGATCTTAAAAATGGAAAGACTCCACCAACAAAGCCCTCGATCGAGGAACCTCCCATATTGGAGTTGAAGCCTTTGCCCTCACACTTTAGGTATGAATTCTTTGGCCCTAGTTTAACTTTACGTGTTATTCTTTCTTCGTGCCTTACTAAGGTGCAGGTAGATACCATCCTTGAGGTGCTTCAAAGAAGGAAGAAGGTAAATTGATGGACTCTAGCTGATATTCGGGGAATAAGCCCCGCCTTTTGCATGCATAAGATTATCTTTGAGGATGATGCAAAACCTCCCGTGAAACATCAAAGGAGGTTGAACGAGGCTACGCAAGAGGTCATCAAGAAGGAAATGATCAAGTGGCTAGATGCGGAGGTTGTGTACCCCATCTCGGATAGTTCATGGACTTCACTGGTACAATGTATGCCAAAAAAGGGGGTATGATTGTGGTCACAAATGAGAAAAATGAATTGATCCCCCACTAGGACCATCACCAGATGTAGGGTATGCATGGACTACTAGAAGATGAATAAAGTGACCTGCAAGGATCATTTTCCCTTGCCCTTTCTTGACCAAATACGGGATAGACTTGCTGTGCGTGCCTACTTTTGCTTTTTGGATAGGTACTCAGGTTACAACCGGATTTTGATTGCTCCAGAGGACCAAGAGAAAACAACCTTCACATGCCCGTACGAGACCTTTGCATTTTCACGGATGCTATTCGGTTTGTGTAATGCATTGGCTACCTTTTAGCTATGCATGATTGCTATATTTATGAACATAGTGGAGGACTTCTTTGAAGTGTTCATGGATGATTTTAGTGTTGTGGGTGACTCCTTTGATGAATGTTTGAAGAATCTTGACAAGGTGCTAGGCCGATGTGAAGAGACAAATCTAGTACTTGACTGGAAAAAATGCCACTTTATGGCCGAGGAGGGCATTGTCCTGGGTCATAGGATCTCAAAGAACGGTATTGAGGTGGACAAGGCGAATATCGAAGTGATTTCAAAGCTTCCTCCTCCTACTTCCGTCAAGTTGGTTAGGTGCTTTCTTGGGCATGCAGGGTTCTACCGAAGATTCATCAAGGACTTTTCTAAGGTAGTGAATCCCTTGTGCAAATTATTGGAAAAGGATGCGAAGTTTGTGTTTAATGATGAATGCATGAAATCTTTTGAACTTCTCAAGTACAAACTGACAACCACTCCCATTATTACCGCACCCAATTAGAACTTAACTTTTGAGTTCATGTGCGACGCAAGTGATGTTGCTGTAGAAGCGGTCTTGGGTAAAAGGTGAACAAGATGTTTCACCCGGTGTATTATGCAAACAAAACTATGAATGATGCCCAGGTTAATTACAAGGTCACGAAAAAAGAGTTGCTAGCAATTGTGTTTGTAATGGAAAAGTTTAGGCCTTTTCTCATTGGTGCCAACGTGATTGTTCATACTGATCATGCGAAACTCCGTTACTTGATGACAAAGAAGGATTCTAAGGCTCGGTTGATAAGGTGGGTTATATTACTTCAAGAGTTTGACTTTGAAATTTTTGTTCGAAAAGGGTGTGAAAACCAAGTGGCGGACCACTTTTCCCACTTGGAGGAGGAGGGGAGGCCCCATGATGGCCTCAAAATTAATGATTTATTCCAAGATGAGCAACTCCTCTCTGTATTATTGAATAGTATGCCTTGGTTCGCTAATGTTACCAACTTTTTTGTGACCGGCATTGTCCTGTTTGAGCTCTCTTCTAACCAAAGGAGGAAGCTTAAACGGGATAGCTTGGACTACTACTGGGACGAACCTTATCTGTTCAAGATTTGTAATGATGGAGTGATCCGGAGATATGTTCCGTAAGAGGAGCAAATGAGTATTCTTGATGCTTTTTCATTGCTCTCCCTACGGTGTTCATCATGGTGGGGCGAGAACTGCTTTAAAGGTGATTAGTTGTGGTTTTTTATTATCCTACATTGTATAGAGATTCTAGTGAGCTTGTGAAGAGATGTGATGAGTGTCAGAGGGCTGGTGGAATTTCCAAGAAGGATGATATGCCTCTCACCACTATTCTTGAGGTTGACATATTTGACGTGTGGGGCATTGACTTTATGGCGCTTTTTGTGAGTTCATGTGGTAACACGTACATTTTGGTTGTTGATTATGTCTCCAAGTGGGTTGAAGCGGTAGCTTTGCCTAACAATGAGGCACATAGTGTAGTGGTTTTCTTGAAGAAAAATATTTTTACAAGGTTTGGCACTCCTAAAGCAATCATCAGTGACGATGGTTCTCATTTTTGCAACAAGGACTTCGATACTTTACTTTCCAAGTATGGTGTCAATAACAAGGTATCAATCCCTTATCATCCTCAGGCTAGTGGAAAAGCTGAGGTCTCCACAGGGAGATAAAGAGCATATTGTCAAAAACTGTCAATGCAAATAGAACTAATTGGTCAAAAAACTGGATGATGCTTTATGGGCTTACATGACTGCTTACAAGACTCCAATTGGTATGTCTCTATACCAGTTGATATTTGGGAAAGTGTGCCACCTTCCGATTGAGTTAGAGCATAAGGCCATGTAGGCACTGAAGAAGTTAAATCTTGATTGGGATGTTGCAGAAAATCTTCGGCTAGAGCAACTCAATGAACTTGATGAGTTTAGGCTCTATGCCTATTCTAGCTCATCCTTGTATAAGGACAAGATGAAGTACTTACATGAAAAATATGCCCGGAGGAAGGAATTCAAGGAGGGTTACTTGGTTCTCTTATTCAACTTTCGGTTACGACTGTTTCTGGGAAAGCTCAAGTCAAAATGGAGCAACCCTTTTGAAGTGGTACATGTGACTCCATTTGGTGCTCTTGATTTTAAGAATAAAAATGGTGACATTTTTAGAGTTAATGGGCATCGATTGAGACACTACCTAGGAAAATTTGATGACAGCCACGTGGTGGCCTTGATCAATTTCAAATGATGATGGTAACATAAGTCGTGCCACAATGTTAAATCAGGCGATTCTTAGGAGGCAACCCTTATGTTTTTCATTTCCTTCTTTTGAATTTTCTTCTTAGTGTAGGATTTATTTTGGACTAACTGGTTGCAAGATGTGTGAAGGAATGTTTGATACAACGCAGGACAATACTGGAAAATTTTGGCTAAGTCTGTAATTAGACCGCTGACCGCGCTCAAAATTTCAGCAGAAGCTTTTTGCGGTGGGGGGAGGGGGGTTATTTGGTAGAGGACACGGACTTGAAAAGTTCAAAATAAGACCTCTCTGAAGTTTCATCCGCGTCTGCGATGGCTTTTTCACGATCAACAGAACTGTTTCGCGGTCGAGCCCACTTTTCTGCTCTCAGTGGTAGTGTCGAACATGCAACTCTTCAGAACAAGTAAAAGCGCAGACTGTGGTGGAATTTCGCGGACGCTCCAGGTAAGATCTGTGGGGGGGACTTTTTAGAATAAATAGAAGGTCATGGGGCCTTTTACCGTTTTCTCTATTTGAACTCTCAAAAGAATATTTCTACTGTTTATCTGCCCTAAATCTGATCCCACTTGGATAACAATACTTAGAAGTCAATTTCCAACACAAATTCAATCTAATGGTGTGTGAAAATCATAACATTGCTTCTATAATTTTTTTTCTTTTCTTTTAGTTTAACTTCTTCATATTTTCTTTTAGTCTCAATTAGGGTTAAGTAGTTGTTAATTAGTTGTTGATAAAATCCGTAAAGATACTCGTTGTGCATACCTAGTAGGGGTTCGTGGTGTTTATGATACCCGTTAATGTCAAGAAAAAAGTGAAACTCTAGGATTATATGTTTAATTTTTGAATTCCGCGGTCGCGATTGTAAATCCGCGATCAACATTTTTGTAAAAGCTTGAGTTAAATTGGTATGAATTATATGGTCAGCGGTTGAAATTCCATTGACAACGGTATGCTTTACGCGGCTGTGCTTCCTTTTTCGCAGACAACTGATACTAAGTTCAGAGAGTTATCAAACTAGGTCTGCGACCACGTTTGTTTTTCTGTGGACAACGGTTCAACTTTCGCGGTCGTGCCCAAAATTCCACTCTCAATGGTTGTTCAACATCAGAGACTCGGTAGTCTGAATCCCAGTCCTCCACAGTTGCATTCAAAATTCCAGTCTCAGCTGTAGCTAGTCCGCAGTCGCGCCCCTTATTCCATTGTTAGAGGATCTCTGCCTTTTGGAACACTGCAGATTTTTTATCTACCTTTCTTTAGTGATTCTTTTAGCAATAATACTAATAATCTTTCACTGATTGTGTATGCAGACAATGGTCAAATCTAGAGGTGGAAGAGAGAAACAGAAATACAAAGCAGAGTCCTTTCGGGGTAGGGGACGAGGAAAAATCAAGTTACCTCTAGCAGTTAAACAAGCCATTGAGAAAATGCAAAAGGCCATCAAATGTGCGGACAAAGCTACATCCCATTCTGAGGGTAGTGACAATGTTCCTTCCCGAGAAGCTTCGAAAGGTGATTATGTACCTATTCATGTCCCGAATTTCACAGAGAGGTACCAACTGGTGGATGAATCGACTTCCTCTACTGAGCCGTCTGATGGCTCAGAGGGAGGTAGTGAGGCATCTGGGTCATCTTCCTCATATACTGCAACTCCGTCCTTACCAGCTTCTCCACCTATGCATGCCCCAATTGATATAGATGTTGAGATCCCTGACAACGGGAGAGGTGGTGACACCTAGACAGGAGGGTTGGAGAGAAAAAGGAACCCGATGGTATGGCAAGAAAGATTTGTCAGTGAAAAAGTCTACCACAAGTTTCGGGAATTGTGGCCTTAGAGGTCACTCACACATGAGAGGAAATTCATGGAAATGGATCTTTTACCACACAACCCCAATGTGAAAAGACAATTTGATGAAAGAGTGGGGTAGAAATTCTTCACAAGCAAGCTGCCGGAGGCCAATGAGAATTTAGTCAAGGAGTTTTATGCCAATGTTGCCCACAACAAAAAAGGCACATTTGTGACCAAGGTGTGGAACTTGAAGATTATATTTGATGGAAAGACTCTGAATGATTTTGCTGGGTTTAATGACGAGGATGAGTCTTTGTATCTAGAAAAGGTGGTGATGGAGGAGTTAGCCCGCCCGTGGTTGGCATCAGTGATTGCTCTTCCGAGGATTAATCCTGCTTGGCTAACACCTGGTGTCCCAATCTACAGGAATACTCCTACCTTTTAGGCAAAGGGTTGGGAGACATTTGTGTGTAGCCGGTTAGACCCCACTACACATGAGTGATATGCCGGTCTCCCGGGCTATTATAGTGGGGGCCATCATGGCAGGGTACCCGATCAATGTCGGTAATATAATGTCCAGGGTGATCACTAGAGCGGTTAACAAGAAAGAGAGCTCCTACCCTTTCCCAAACTTCCTCACTATGTACCTGGAGGATCAAGAAGTCGAGGGAAGGGATTTTGATACCAAGGTAAAACTAAAGAGGCCCTTCTCCTGGTACAGCCTGCAGGGTTCAGATAACCCCAAGTCCAAGGGCAAAGCCTCCACTTCCACTGGCCAGTCTGAAGATCCATGAGTGGTGGCCACGGGTTTCGAGCCTCCCACTGCCATACTATACCCTTCTTCTAGACCATCTACTTCCATTCCTACTTCAGTTCCCTCTTCATCAGTATACACTCTGACTGCACTGAGGGTTAACCGGACACTTTCTAGCATCAACAACTGGATGTAGGTAGCTATATCTAAGATGTATGGCATATCCAGCATAGTTGTAGCTCTGTCTCAAGTGCTCACTTCAGTTGAGGAATCTCTAAAGGAGCTTCTGGACAACTAGAAGAAGCTCCTGGACAACCAGAAGAAGCTCTTGGACAACCAGAAGCTCATCATGGATGCTTTGTAGGCACATCGAAAAGCAATCATGGACCTGAGCAAGAAAACAAAGAAAATGAAGAAAACTCAGACTTCAAAAGAGTCGGTAAAGCTGTAGAGGAACGAGGTGGAAAAGATTAGATCAGCTGGCGACATCCTATTGGAGCTACTATTGGAGGACCCAGTTCCAGTAGCTCAAGCAGCACAGGCACCGGAGTAGGTGGCTGATAGAGAGCCTATGAGGAGAGGGGTTATTCCCCAGACTGATGACTTAGAGATTAAGTTGGAGGATCCCGAGGGAGGTGACCCAAGCTAGCCACAGGACCCAGCCGGTAACCCCATACAGACAGAGGATCCATAGGGAGTTTTCTTTACTTTTTAACCCCTCTTTGATCTTATTTTTGCTTTTAGCATTGAGGACAATGCTAGTATTTATTTGAGGGGTGGTCCTATATTGATTGACTTGGTGACTGGAATGTAATTATTATACTTATTTTTTTATTCATAATTTTTCACCTTTGGTATGTATATAACTTTACCATTTATTTTTCATTTTTAGTTATTTTTCAATTTCAATATGTATATATAATTACCTTTCTATGTATATATTCATTCCCCTTTTATGTATATTCCTCTCAATTCCCTATTGTACATATTCAGTTTACTTTCCGTATTTTAATTTTTAACTTCTTTTGAAATTTTCTTTAATATCATAGCTTCTTATTTCATTTAGTAGTTTCCTTTTCAATTTGTAGCTTCTTACTTTTACATGTTTTCGCAATCAATAAGCCTTTGGTTTTGTTAATGCCACAGTTCTTTTCAAATGTGGAATTTGTGTAAACCAGGTGGCTCTTCCCGGTGATGGATGACATGACAACCTTCTTAAGGGTTTGAGTCCGCTTTCTTTTTATTTTTGTGTAAATAGTAGCAAATGAATACTAGTGTCTCAGGCAAAGCTTCACTTGGGCCTAACACATTTACCTTTGACCTTATGGTTAGAAATAAATTGATGTGTAAAGGATGGTGATAGTTGTGACCTTCAGACTCTTGTGTTGACTTAACAATCATCAAGTTGCTTCTTCGAGCCACTTGTGTAGCTCAATCTTATCTAGGATTGTTGTGGGCCCTCGACTCTGTCTTTTTAGCAATCCAAAAGCTTGTGAGGTGAGGTATTGATTTGTAAGTCCAAGTCTCGTGCTAATAAGTCTAGAACTTGCCCTGAATGTTTGTCTAGGCAAAATTCTAAGTGTAGCTCGACTTGAGAGATGATTATAGGCTCTCACTGATCCAAATTGATACTTGAAAGTGTCCATATCCCACCTAATATGATATCCCTAGTCAACCCTGTTGATCCATAGCCGTTGTTCCTTCAATAACCATGATACAAGCCTTTATCCATTCTAAAATGACCCTCTCTTTGAACTCAATCTTTCCTTAGCACATTTGGAAATAACATAAGTTTGGGGGGTGAAACGAGGAATGAAAAAGTGATAAAAGGTACAAAATAAATAAAAGGGAAGGCAAAAAAAATAAGAAGCTAAAAAGTCAAAAAGAAAGTGAATTATATAGAAAAATGAAAGGATACAATAAAAGCAATGATGAAAGGCTTGGAATGATTAGAAATGAGGAAAATTATTGTCATGAACAAGAAAGAGTGACAATGTGTCTCTCTAGTCCCCTAAGGAAGAGAAAAATGACTCTAAGAGTCAAGAAAGTGTGAGCCGAAATGAGAAAATGAAGTGCTTAAGGAAAGATGAAACCTTCATAGACTGATATGTCCTACCTTGAACCAAAAAGCCTTCATCACATTCCCGCAAAATCCCTATATGATTTCGAATTGAGTGAGCTTACATTAGTGGTGATTCATATAAGGGGCAAGCTTATGGTACTTAAAGCCGGACTTGTGACCTTCCTTTGAGAGAGATGAGTGTATTTTTCCTCAATCCTTGTTCTGAGTGCTACAATATAAAGTGAGGCTTGCATATGGAAAGTCGAGGAGTATGAGTTTGGGTTCCACAATGACCTATGTAGTAGAGCGAGTTTCCTTGATGAGTTATGTCAACTCTTGATGCTCTTGTGTCGCACTAGACCCATGGTGCTAAAAAGGTTGTGTGTTGTTGTTAATACATTTTTGTTGAGGGTAATTGTTAGTCCCAAATTGATGCTTGCTAAAGTCACCTTAGAACAACTGAAATTTTTCTTTCTTTTACCTTGTGGAGGTAGGAATTACTTTGTTTGCTTGAGGACAAATTAAAGCTTAAGTTTGGGGGAGTTGATAACTACGAATTCTAGCCTATCTTATGCTCTCTTTTGCTTAGGTTTTAGATAAAAAATGTGTAAAAGTATTCCCGAAAACTAACTTATAGTGCTTGTTTGCAGGGTTTGGTCAAAACGAAGCAAGAAAGTCATAACCAGCTTATAAAGGCATTAAACTTGCACAAGTTCAAAGCTAAGCTAAAAGAACTGACAATGATAAAATAGTGCGGCCGCGAAAGGTTCATCGCTGAGGCGACTACAATTACGCTACCAGCGGAAGTGAGATTCAGAAAAGGTATTTTTGGGTACAACAAATACCGTTGACTGCGGTGAAATAGAGCGGCAGCAGAATACTTGACATGTCCGCATTCCAAATTCCGCTAAGGGCAAAATTGAGAATAAGAGAACTGGAAATTTGAGCTCAAATGAAGAGCGCGGTCCACGACTATATTACGTGGCTGCGGTTGAAGACAAAGCTGAGGTAGTTGCTTTTCCGCTCCCAGCGAAATCAAGTCTAGTCCTAGTCCAAAATAGAAGAATCACGGTCCGTGCTTGCTTTTACGCGGCCACAAAAGTTCAAGCGTTGAGGCACTCATTATTACGTTGTCAGCGAAACCTCCGTAGGGGCATTTTTTTCCAGTAATTTTAGCTGTGTATAAATAGATCTTTTTCAGATTTTTAGGGTCTCTTTTGTTTTGAGGAGCACGTGAACAGTCGTATTTTACTTCTTAGAGTAATTTTAGAGCATATTTAACTATTAATTTTAGATTCTACTCTTGTAATTACTTTTTATGGCTTATATTTCATCTTCATCTTTAATTTCTACCTTGATTTGCAGTAGCTAAACCCATTAGCTAGGGTTTTGACCCAATCCTAGTGTGGGTATTTAATGGGCATTCAATATTAGGGCTTAATTGTTTACGTGTCAATGATATTTAGCTTGATTTATGCTTTAATTGTTGAGTTGGTGGTTGCAAACACAAATTCGTCCCTTTATGACTTAGACTCTTCTTGAGAAAGATAGACTAAGTCTAGGAAATTCAGGCTAACAAGGACTTGGGGTGCATTCATGAATTGATAGCCCCAATTAAAGGGTTAAACCTAGAGATAGTAATACCCGACTTGAACCAATTTTGCTTGCATTGTTTGAACACCCAATTGGTCTTGAGAAAGTCAATTAGGTCAAAGTCGCTCAAACTAGTGAGAGGTCATGACCCCAATTATAACAAGTTTGTCCTAAGTTTAAGACCCCGTTAGATATTCACCTAGGTGTAAGTCACTTCCCTAGTGCTTTTTAACAATTGAGAAAATCGTTGTACTTAGATTATTTCAACGTTCATTAATATTAAAAGTAGAATAGAAACAAAAAAAACATGATTAAAAGTGTAATTAAGAACAACACGCATAGCTATATTAGATAGAAACCCAATTCCCAACCAATATTAACTCCTTGTGGATATTGATCCCGACCTTTCGGGTAAAAGATGCATCGACCACTCTTTGCCATTTTATAGTGGTATAGGGCTGGAGTCAATCAACAATGGAAAGGAGTCTTTAGGGCATGACTTTTTCAAATCCTTGTAATCTACACACATTGTAAGTTTATTCGCTTTTTAGGGACTACGACTATATTGGCTAACCATTCAGGGTATTTTACCTCCAAATTGGACCCTAGTTTAGAAGTTAGTTACCTCGTCCTTTATGAATGCATGCTTTACCTCGAACTTGGGCCTTCTTTTTGTTTCACTTATTTGAACCTAGGGTCAAGGCTTAGCCGATGTGTTGTTATCTCCGGTGGGATCCATGTCATGTCTAAATGGGACCAAGAAAAATAATCCATGTTATCGATATGAAATTGAATAACTTTTTCCTGAGTTTGGGGGTTAACCTGATTCCTAGGTATACCTTTCGCTCGGGTAGGTACTCGATCAATATAACATGTTCTAGCTCCTCGACCGTTGATTGGGTTGCAACGGAGTATTCGGGGTACAATAAAGGTTCAAGGATTAAGAAAATCCTCCTCTTCTTCTTCTTCTTCTTCTTCTTCTTCTTCTATCTCCTGCTTTCTTGATTCGGTCGAGGCTGGTGGTTGTGATTGCTATTTGGTTTCCAGTTTACCTTTGATGCTCGACCTTTCTGAGGTTGATAACGTTGATATTGGTATTACCTCGTCAACTACAAACATTTCCTTTGCAGCATGCTTCTCCCAATACACTATTTTCACACCGTCCAACATCTGGAATTTCATCATTTGGTGAAGAGTCGAAGGAATTTCCCTCATGTGGTAGATCCAAGGCCTCCCAAGTAGGGAATTGTACCTCATGTCACCCTCGATCATGTGGAACTTGGTATCTTGAATGGTTCCAGCCACGTTCACCGGTAGAGTAATCTCACCTTTAATTGTT
This sequence comes from Nicotiana glauca, assembly GCA_026770625.1. Classification (NCBI taxonomy): domain Eukaryota; kingdom Viridiplantae; phylum Streptophyta; class Magnoliopsida; order Solanales; family Solanaceae; genus Nicotiana; species Nicotiana glauca. Next base: position 97,491 of record MU750816.1, on the reverse strand, counting down.
TCACTAGCCATATTGAAGCCATTTAAGACCTAAGCTGTGGAATAATTTGATCTTGTAGGTCGAGTTGATCCACGACCCTCGATCAGATGATGTTCGCTGAACTACATGGATCCACTAAAACACGCTTAACTTGAACTTTATTTAATAAGATAGAAATTACAGAGCGTCCTTGTATGGTTGAGAAATGCCTTCTGCTTCCTCATCGTTGAATGACAAGGAGACCTCGAGCATGCAATCCCCGATCTTCTTCTCCCTATTAATTGATACCTTAGTAAATTTAAATATATGCCCCTGTGGAATATCGACCTCGCCGACAATCATATGAATGACATGTTACGGTTCCTCCTATTCATTTTCGCTATTGGCGTCTTTGTCTCTGAAATGGTTCTTGGCTCAATCATTGAGGAACTCCCGAAGGTGGCCCTCGTTGAATAGATGGGATACCTCCTTCCTTAATTTCCTGAAATCCTCGATTTTGTGACCATGAGTTCTATGATATTTGAATATTAAATTTGGGTTTCTTTCGGAAGGATCAGTTTGTTGGGTCTGGGCCATTTAGTATTTTTGATCCTTTCGATTACCGATACTATGCCTGATTCTTTAACGTTAAAGTTATATTCCAATAATCGAGGTGCCTCTACGGGATCAACATGTTTATCAAAACTGCTTTTATTCATAAGTTCCTAAGAATTTTATCCTCGATCATTTTCT
>MU750816.1:60344-95935 GCA_026770625.1 Nicotiana glauca | reverse complement strand
GAGGGGGGAGGAGGGGTCGCGTCCCAAGCCATTATTCCTTCGTTCTGAGGTATATGGTTGATATCACTCCCTGTTCAACCTTGGTACGATGTCCCTCTAGGTTTTAACTGCTAATATGTTTGGATGTACTGAACTAGAAGGGGTTCCTAATTGGTCGTCCTCGACCCTGATCTTCTATTGATATCGATTGTGCACATTTGCCCAGGTTATAGTTGGATACTCAACCAAGTTTTGTTTTAACTGTCGTGATGCTATCGAACTCCGCTCGTTCAACCCTTAGGTGAAAGCTTGAACGGCCAATCATCTATGACCGGTAGAAACTCCATGTGTTCCATTTGAAATCAGGATACAAACTCCCTCAACATTTCATCACCAATCTATCTTATCTTAAAAACGTCTGATTTCCTTGTTGCGACCTTTATGGCCCCGGTGTGAGCCTTCACGAATGCATCTGCTATCATGTCAAATGAGTCGATGGAATTTGTTGGCAGGTTATGATACCGAATCAATGCTCGCTTTGACAAAGTTTCCCCAAAATTTTTCAACAAAATCGACTCGATCTTATCATCATTTAAGTCATTTCCTTTACTCCCGCATGTGTACGAAGTGATGTGTTCATTAGGATAGGTTGTCCCGTTGTATTTAGGTATATCTGGCATACGAAACTTCTTAGTAATGGGCTTCGAGCTACACTCTGAGGAAATGGCTTTTGCACGAACATTTTTGTATCCAAACCTTTTAAGATCGGGGGTGTCCCCGGTATTTGATCAACCCAGTAGTTGTATGTTTCCACTTTTTTTCATTATCTTCAATTTGTTTCTCTCCTGATTTGATTTTTTTTGTGAGCTCCTCGAGCATCTTTATAATTGCAGGATCAGTCCCCGATCCATTACCGTTCGACCATTCTGGCATCGGCTCGGTGTTGATACCTAATTTTTCTCTGTATTTTTATATATATACAAATACCTTCAAAATATCCTATCTAGGCATATATAAGTACATCCCAAGGTTTTATCATTTTTCCTTAATTTCTCAAAGATTTTAAAACCAATTTACTGCCTTATTTCATCAAGAAAAACCCAGTAATTGTCACCAAAATCATCATTTTTTGTGATTCATTTGTTGGAGTCTCATATTTATACCATAATATAGCTAACAAAAGTTTTGCATATTTTTACAAATTTATTTAGTATTTTTAAAGCTAGATTGCAATACTAGCCACTTTTAGGTTAAAATTTGTCTCATATTTATAAAATGGGATCTTATATTTTTTAATTTTCAATTATATATTATAAATCATTTTATTGCTTTTAATTGGTTTTTAAAAATTTATTTACTATTTTTATAAAATTAAAATGGAAAAAGGGCTATTTAAGACATAGCCAAATTGGCTTTCAATTGTAGCCCAAAATTGGATCCCAATTTTCCAGCCCAATTACAATTGAAACCCGACCTACAAACTCTTTACCCATGGCCAAACCCGAAACCCCACCTACCCGGCTCATCCTGGCCGTTGATCTCTAAGATCAATTACCCCTATTTTTCCTTACCTAATTAAACCAAACGACCCCCAAAGACCCCCTCACATCCCTTACTCAATCGATTCTCTCTCTATCTCTCTATCTCTGGTTCTCTCTAGAACCTTCCCCCTGCCCTTCAGCTCCGATGAGTCTCACTCACCTCCTGGCCTGATTGTATGGTGGTTTCACCACCCACCGGCCCTCTAAGGTTCCTACACATTTGTTTGTTGAGGTTTCATGGTCTCAATACAAAGAAGCTTCATCCAGACTTGGTTCGATTCAAGTTTATGGCCATCTCCTGCCTTGTTCCGTCGAGCCGTGTCTGTTTCGAGCCTGGCTTAGACTTCTCCTGGTTAGATCAACAATGGTCTAAGTCTTTCTCACCGATTGGGTTCCTCTGAAACCCTAGCTTTTGTGTTCTTCTGATTTCTGTAGATCCGTTACAGATTCAGGTTTTCCCTAAACTTTTTAAAATGATATTTTTTATTTTTCTTTTAAAACCATGCTTTCAAAACTTTATTTTTCGATCTAGGGTTTCTGAGTTATGTTTCTCCGATTTTTCTTCTTCTCTTGTGTGTTTCACTAGTTTTCTTTTTCTCTTGTATGCTTCTCTGATTTTTATTTTCTCTTGTGTGTTTCTTTTACCATGTTTCTACTACTATATTTCTCCTACCATGTTCTTGTCAGTTTCTTATACTATGTTTTCTCCTACTATGTTCTTGTTAAATTCTACTACCATGTTCTTATTAGTTGCTTCTACTGTGTTATTTGAGTGTTTCGTCTGCCTTGTTTTCTCCTACTGTGTTCTGGTTAAATTGTTCACCATGTTCTTAGTTGTTTCTTCTACTAGTTCTTCTGCTGGTTTCGTATGTTGTTCTTTTACTATGCAAAGAGCATGCTAAAGGTCTCAGTTCCTTTCTGAGACCATAGAATCTGTTTCAATTAGTAGCTTTTTCCTTAATCACTTTCCCTTTCGTCTATGTTCTCGGTTAATGGCAAGAACCCTAAAATTTGGGGGTTTATCCGAGTTTTGAGACCATTGCCTATGTGATTTCCTTGTACTTCATCTCTGAACTTGCTTGATTTCAAAAACCCTAATCTTTTCGACTTATTTGAGTTCCTGGAGTTGTTTCATCTACTGCTTCACTAAGTTTCAAAATCATTGCTTCAATTTTGTTTCTTCATATGATTCTAACTTTTGCTAAACTCTATAAGACTTTTACTTGACCCCTTTTAGCATGCTATTTGATACTCTCTGCTACATCGCTGAATTACCACATTCCTATAGTCTATTACTTACTTATTTTTGCAATTGCATGACACTTTCAGCCTCTCATGCCTGTTACTTGTGTACTCTTTATATGTGCTGAACTTCCCTTCTAAATGACTGCCAATTGTGATTGATTTTAGACTTCCTTTGTATAAGTTTGATTGATTCCTTTCCATGTTTGCTGACTTCCCTGTTACTCGATTTGAGTCAAAGTTTTCCTTAGCTTTTCTGACATGGTTCATTCATGGACCAATACTTACGAAAATCTTTGACCCCCTTGATTTACCATATACTGATGGATCCTTATCTTATTTGTTTTAACCGTGTATTTCAAACTTCTTCCCTTAATTAAAACCCCTATGTATTTACCCCTAATGGCCTACTTTGCATAAGATATTTATTTGATTTCATTCCTTAAATAATTTTACCGTTTGAATCTGAATTCCTTAATTAAAGAAAGTCTTGATTCTTGATTGATATTTAGTTCCTTAATTGTTTTCTTACCTGGTTTCTGCCTATTCTTCACATTATAAATACGCGAAGATTCTTAGTTTTCTACACACAATCACTCGTGGTATTCTGAACTTACACTTACACTAAAAATACTCTTTCTTGTTGCTTGTACTGTGGCCTATTTGCAAGTCTTGCTGCCTGCTTCTTTCTCTATTTTCTTTCCTTAAACTGGTATGTTCTATTTATGATTCAGCATCATAACTATGTGTTTATTTAACACCTTTTCCCTCCTGGCTGCCTACTTATGTGTTTGATTCAGTATGTGTTAGCATTTCCCTACTACCTGTTCTGCCTCTATTATGTATTCTAAATAGTTCGACACTGATGGTTGTCTGAGGCATGACAACATTAAAGTATTGTTGTCTATGACTCAAACATGGTCTCCTAGGATCAGAACCTCATGTTATCATTGTATGCTGTATATTCTAGTTGGTTTTATGAGCATAATAACATCCCCCTATTGTTGTGCATGCCCAGAATCAATTAATCCCCAAGCATAAGAGCTCTCTACAATCAGTCCCAACCCCTGAATCTCTTTTGTGTGATGTTGTTAATTTTTTAATTGGTTCCCTCTCCCTTTTCCCTTCTAGCACTCTATTCTGCACTTGCACACTTTCTTAGTCTTTAAGTTCTGCCCCCCTCTTGTGAGCTTTGCCTTGGGACCCTTTGATTTCCCTCTGAACTTAGACACTTGAGGGCTGACCCTTCCACACTGCACTTGATCCAATCTAATAATACATTTGGGTGAGAGAATTGCCGAAGTCCCTTTGAGGCTCTTAGGGAACTTTGACACACTAGAATGGGAGAAAGGCTTTGGATCATGATCTTTGAGTTGGTTTATCTCATATTTCAAACAGGAGGACTGAATCAGGCTCTCCTTTTGTTGTACTTATTTTTACTTTTTCTGATGTAATTTCTTTAATCTGGGCTATAATAACTTGTAATAAACTCTTGGGATGGCTAGTGAAAGAGGGTGGGTAACTATGCATGTAAAGGGTAGATACCATGTCTATAGGTATTTTGAATTCTGCATATAGAAATCATGCCTACAGATCATTCTGAATTTTGCATCTCCAACTTTCAAATAGAAATCATGCCTATAGGTACTTTTGAATAATTTCTGCATATAAAAATCATGTTCATAGGGTTTCAAACAGTTTCTGCATATAGAAATCATGTTCATAGGTTTTCCAAACAACTTCTGCACTTAGAAATCATGTTCATAGGTTTTCAAATAATTCAGCAACTAGATATCATGTTCATAAGTCTTTAAAACAAGTTTCCTACAATTTATACCAAGTTCAAAATCAACTACACATAGAAAGCATACCTATAGGAAACCTCAATCGAATTTGAGTCGCTTCATTCACATATGAAACTAGAAGTAGTAACAACGGTGCTATAGAATTCATAACCTTCATTAAAATTGGCCTTTCTTTTAATAATCTGACTCCCTTTTTAAAACTAGTACATATTCAGTTCATTTTAGACCCTGTTGTTTCATTTAAATTATATCAGTTCTGTTAATAAGCTATAACCGGCAGGCAAGCCTGAGTCGGGCTTCCTCTCTGAATTATGTAATAAATCAGTCTACCTCAACCTTCAAGTTCTCTCATGTTTAGTACTTAATCAGACCTTAACTAGTATGTGTAAGTCATGCTAAATTATGTGCTTCTTTGTTTAAAGGGTGTGTATCTGAGCCTTTGCTTGTTATATGCTTTCCCCTTAACTTGCTATACATGTTTTGTATGTCGCCTTAGAACTTTTATCTTTAAAATCACAAATAAGCCTAATATCCCTCCCCTTTAGGATTAGTAATCCTAAATGCCTCCGGGACTGATAGGATTGGGATGGGTAATAGCATGCAATAAGTAAACGAGACCATTACGCGCTTTAGTACCTTAACGGGGTGGGAAGGGTAGATATGGATATGATGGTCACGCGATAATGCCACGCGTAGCCCCTTCTTGAGGAGTGATTATCTGGCATTGTGTGGGTGATACATGTTGTTAATAAACCTAGGACTCCCTTTACCTTCTCTATTGTCTTTTTCAAAGGAATTTCAAACTCTTTCTTTTTTAAGAAAAAAATCAGCTTTCTTTTAGTTCTCTCCAACTTTATTTGTTTGCAAACCCTTATGTGAAAATCCCCTCTTATTTAAAGTTTTATTTGTCTACATGTTATTTGCATCTAAAATTCACAATAAAAGTCTGGCAGGGAATCACACTAGTGGATTCTGAGGGGTGCCTAACACTTTCCCCTTAAAATAATTTTAAGCCTTTATCCTATCTTTGGTTACTCAAATCAAATTCTCCTCAGTGTCCTAATGCACCCTAATCATTAGGTGGTGACCCTTCAAATTAAACGCAATTCCCAAAAGGAATGAGTTGTCCTCCCAAATATCACGAACCCGATTTCACGAGACAGGAAACCATGCTGGGGATCTTCTAGGCTTTTACTATTTCAGACCTTTGTTGTGAATTTATGCTTCCTTACGCACAATTATTTGTTTATTTTTCTTTCAACATTTAATTTTCTTTTCAATTGCAAAATTGACTTGTCTCCTTTTTTTTTATTTACTGCTTTCCTTTACCACTGCTTTACATTATGAAACTGTTGTATTTACTGCTTTCTTAACGTGCAAATACATGAATACATGCCTTTAACTTTTGTATAATCATTCTTAACATCATATTCCATTCTTGCCAAAACAAAATCCTATAGCAACGCTTATTATGAGTGGTTGCGCTCTTCTGATATTATCACCCCTAAATCCGAAAAAGGCATATTTGCGGTAAAACCAGTCGATCAATGGTGTAATTGACGGTTCTGCGTCTTTCCTTCTTGAGTTCTCCGCCTAAGGGTAGCGGTTTAAAAGCCCATAGAAACCCTACTCTGTTTAAATTGTGCATGCATCATGGTCAAATCTAGACGAGTCAGTTATGTTGTCCGCATAATGACTCTTTAAGACAGCCTTGTCCAAAGTCCACTGGGTTTCCCTAGAACCCAAACCGACATTGTCACGTTCTGTGCATTTTGGAGAATTAAACGCTTTTTATGCCTATTGTTGATATTATATAATCGAGTTCGGTGGGGTTAAGATCCTAACCTTATCTTCCTGTAGAAGTATGATGCACGAAGTCCCCAGATTCAGCATGGTCACCAACATCCACCCCAAACTACTAAGCTGGTGAAAGGATCTTCACTTCAGTGATCAGACTCTCGTCCAGAAATATTTGGGGAACCTATCTTCTCTCCTGGAAATCCAACCCAATAACAAGATCATAGAAGCTACTACTTTGTTTTGGGATTACGAGAGGTCCGTGTTCCGCTTCGGGGATATTGAAATGACACCCTTACTAGAAGAAATAAGGGGATTGGCCGGTATACCATGGGAAACTCCAGGTTTGTTGATGCTTGAAATGCGTAAGAGCAGGGGTTTCCTCAAGATGATGGGTTTGAAGAAAATCCTGAACTGACATGTCTGAAAGACTCCTATATCCCTTTTGATTATTTGTATGAAAGGTACGGTCACAACAAATCCTACCGTACCTATCCTGACGAATTTTCCATCATATCATTGGGACATATTCACCGAAGGGTCTTTGTGTTCATGTTTTGCTTCCTGGGATTGATCATGTTTCCAACTAAGAAGTCAAGAATCCACACAAGACTAGCTATGGTAACTAAAACTCTAATGGAGGGAGTTGGCGGACAACCATTCAGTCTCGTACCAATGATCATTGTAGAAATATACCGAGCCCTAGAAAGGTGTTAATAGGGAGCCAAACACTTCGAAGGTTGTACTTTGCTACTTCAGCTTTGGCTCATGGAACATCTCCAAGAGGGTGAGTACCGGCAAGAAATCCATCGAAGTGACTGGGATGATCATATTGCTTTTCATCATCCAAAGCGAATGAATTACATACCCAACATGTTCGCCCAACCGGATAATGCTAGAGAATGGATCGAACTCTTCGAAAATATGACTAAGGACCAGGTACAATGGATGTTCGAGTGTTTCCCAATCGAGGTGTTCATCGTCCAATCCAGGGACGTACCTTTCTTGATACTAACTGACTTAAGAGGAACGTACCCTTACGTACCTCTTAAGGTAATGAGACAAGCGGGCAAGAAGCAAGTTATACCAGGGTCAACAAGATGAGTCACTTCCGGGCTGACTTCCAGAATGACGATAGTCCTTACAGGTGCCAGGCTTAGCATATGTGGCACTGCAAGATTGTCATGGGAAGGGACACCATCAAACCAGACAGATACCATGCAGGTTGTGCTCCCTATTATTCGGGCTGGTTGGAGGATAATCATAGTGGTATGGGCCAGCCTGGATTTGTTTGAGGCAACAGGATCATAGATGAAAAGGCTGAAGCACAGGTCAAGTTCAACCATCTGCACAACAGAATCCGAGAATGTGAAAGCGAGCACCGTGAGATACAGGAAGCCAATCAAAAACTAATTGAAGAGTGGAAGGATATGGCTGTCAGCGCCAACAAATGACTGGGTATTTGGAGTGAGGTATAGTAGAGTTGGAAAAGAAGTTTCTGAAAAGAGTTGAAGACTGCTAGACAGCTGAAGGAAATGAAGGCGGACATCAGGCCAGATCTTACTTGCTGTTGGGAATGTGCGAGCTAGGGAAGCTGTTCGATGGATCCAATGATGCCGAGTTTGATGAAGGTCCCTCTGGGACCAAATAGATAGGTGTTTTCATTTCTTCTTTATAAAATGTAATAAGGCCAATGGCCAGAAGAAACTTTTATTTCTTGTTATTTAGTGTCAGTTTGGGATTCATCTACTTTTTGTCAATGAAATGAGGCATTTAGAATTCTAAGTTCTCTAAATCAACTTGTCGCTAGGCCTACCTCGGGCATAAAGAGGTTCCCCAAATTAGGACACGTTTACATTCCTGCACTATGTATTTAAATATTGCAGCATTTTTGTTATAATTCGCACTAACTTGTTACCTTTTGTTTTTGCTTTTTGTTTATTCCCCTCCCTAAAGGTTAGTTCATGAACTCTAGCAACATCATCCTATTTTACGAGGTCCAGGGGCCCTCTGCCTACTTCTCCTCTCAGTCCTGTCAGGCATAAGAACAAAGAGAAAATGGAAGATTTGAACAACACCAGAAAGGAGAACTCAACTGAACGGGTAGAGGTCACTCATGGTACTCTGGTCCCCAAGGAAAATGCATCCCAACTAAAACAAAAGCTGTTGAAGTTTCAGGAAGAACTTGATCAAGTCCAGAATATGGCAAATCTGTCATTTTCCCTCACCACTCCAGAGGTTACTTTCCCAAATACTCAGAATCCTGTACCTCCATAAAATATCCCAAAGAAACAAAACCATCCCACTCCTCACCACCACTGCAATACCTGCTATACCTTAAATAACACCCAATTGCTCATCCCAGAACTCCAAAACTCCACAAATGACCGCTGCCATACCCAACATAATACCTCCATCTATGTAGAGACTGTGTCGCACTCCACCCAGCCTATCTCAAGCGTGCCCGAGTTCGATGATAAGGACTTGCTCATCAAAAATATGGCAGAAGAGCTTAAAAAGTTGACTAGCAGAATTGAAGGCGTTGAAGGTAGTAAGAGAATTGAGGGGCTAAACTACAAATATCTTTGCATACAGCCCGATGTCGAACTGCCCGAGGGGTAAAAACCTCCTAAGTTTGAAATGTTTGATGGTACAGGGGATCCAAGGGTTCATTTGAGAATGTATTATGACAAATTAGTTGGAGTAGGAAAAGACGAGAAAATCTGCATGAAGCTTTTCATGAGGAGCTTGAAGGGAGATGCCTTATCTTGGTACATTAGCCAAGATCCAAGAAGTGGTCGAACTGGGTAAGCATGGCATCTGATTTTTTGGACAGATTTAGGTTCAATATGGAGAACGCGCCAGATGTGTTCTATATTCAAAATCTGAAGAAGAAGCCCACTAAAACATTCTACGAGTATGACACTCGACGGAGGTCCGAAACTGCTAAGGTTAGGACTGCTTTGGAAGAAGAGCAAATGAACAAATTCTTCGTTCGGGCCCAAGACCCACAGTATTATGAGAGACTGATAATGATTGAAGACCACAAATTTTCTGACATTATCAAGCTGGGAGAAAGAATCGAAGAAGGCATCAAAAGCGGTATGTTTATGAATTTTGTAGCTTTGCAAGCTACAAACAAGGCCTTACAGTCAGGCAATGTGTCTAAGAAAAGGGACGTATGAGCCGTAATGGTGGCACAGAGAACCAAATCTCCCGTCAAATACCAAACATACCCAATGCCTCCAATCACATATCAGCCTACTCTAAACTACCAAGTACCTCCACCCTCTTACCAAACTCCACTGCTCACTTATCAATCACCTCCCACATATCATCCTACTTCACACAAGTACTCCCAACCAGTACATGTTTACCAAGCCTACAACACTCAACTATCCCACTACCAATCCCCTCCTCTACACCAAAACTTCCCTAGACCCTGACCAAACCTTGACCGAAGACACCCAAAACAGTACACGGCTATTGCTGAACCTATCGACCAGTTTTATGAAAGACTCAAAACTGCTGGTTACGTCACCACTATCCCTGCTGCTCCGGAGAACCCTTCTCAATGGGTTAATCCAAATAAGTCATGTGTATACCATTCCGGCATGAAAGGACACACCATTGATGAATGCCACTCTCTAAAAGATAAGATCCAGACTTTGATAGATAATAAGATCATTGTGGCAAAGGAGCCTTCTTTGAATGTCTGCAATAACCCTCTGCTAGATCACAAAGGTGGAGGCATTCACATGATTAAAATAGAGGATGATCGGGACGCCAAAGGATCGATCGGTTTGATCACAGAAGGTGACGATCCAAAGAAGCCAATAGTCACCCTTAATCTGATTGTAGTCCAGATTCAGCTCTCCGGGGACGTCGAGATAAACATGTCTATGCCACTTGAGTTTGAATCACCATCCTCTGCAAAGATGCCAGCGCCGATTGAGGTTGAATTTATGTCACCAACAAACTCACCTACACCCTTCGAAGTTGCAGTCTTACCGCCTAAAGTGCATACTTCGTTTGGAGTAAAGATAGCCACGCCAATTCCAGTGGAAATGTCAGTTGTAATGCTATTCCATACAAATGCCACACCTTGGGACTACACAATCGAGGCAAGAAGGAAAAGCAAGGTAAAACTCGGGGAAGGGGTACCTCTTCATCCCCGTTATCATCAACCTCCTCCCCCGGGATGACGTTTCCAAGAGGGTCATTGTTGTTGTTTGCCGCCATTTTTGTACCGAAATTGGCATCACACACAAATTAGTATCATAGAAGGAAATAAAAACAATACACAAAACTATTTAGATAGATAGCCAAAACTGTTAGCTCCCCAGCAACGACGTCAAAAAGTGATCGGGTCCAACCCTACACCACTACAAAGTGGCGAGAGCGGTCGAAGCCGCTTTTACCCGAGATGATCGGGATCAAATCCATAAGGATCTAGAATTCAATCTAAATTAGCAATGCGTAGTGCTCTTAATTACACTTCCAATCATAATTGTTCATCTGTTACTTCTAATTCTATACTAATGAGATGCAAAATTAAACTAAGAATAAATGCTTGATAGGTTTTCTAAATGGATAACGAGGCACTAGGGAAGTGACTTTCTCCTAGGTGGAATATTTGACGGGTTCTAATGCTTAAGGCAAAGATGTTATGTTGGGGATTTCGATATAACCAATGCACAAAATTATTCACTATATACCTCTAGGTAGCTTGAGTGACTTTGACCTAATTGACTTTCTCAAGACCAATTGGGTGTCAAGATTTGTGAAAGAAATATATGCTCAAGTCGGGTATTACTATCTCTAGGTTTAACTGTTTAATTGGGGCTATCAAACTCCGAAACATTTTGCTGAGTCAAGCATGCAGGCCTCTAGTCGGCCAACCATCACTGAAACTGGGCCCGATGATCTCCGGAGAAAGATACAAGCCAAAGAATACTCAGTCATTGATCAACTGAACAAAACACCGGCACAAATTTCTATCCTGGCTTTGCTACAATGTTCCAATGTACACAAGAATGCCTTGTTAAGGGTGCTGAGTGAGGAATATGTACCAAGCAACATCACCGGAGGAGAGATGGAAAACATGGTAGGGCAGGTATTGGAAAGTCACAATATCACTTTTCATGAAGATGAGCTACCACCAGAGGGGTTGAGTCACAATAAAGCATTGCACATCACCGTGCAGTACGAAGATTATTTTATCACTAGGATCCTAATTGATGGAGGCTCCAGCTTCTCCGTTGGTGACACTTAAGACATTGGGAAATAGACTGCATGAGATCAAGGACGGGCCCATCAACGTCAAAGCTTTTCACTGTTCCCAGAGGTCCACCATTGGGGAAATTAGCCTGTGCCTGCAAATGGGGCCTAATTGGTTTGATGTTAATTTTCAAGTAATAGACGTGTTGGCATCTTACAATCTGTTATTGGGACGATCATGGATTCATACCGCTGGGGCCATAGCGTCAACACTACATTAGGTAGTGAAGTTTTAGTGGAATCACCAAGAGGTGATCATTCACAATGACAATCCCATACACAGTCGCCAGACCATCCCAACAATAGGAGGTACAAGATGGATAGGTGAGGAAACTTATCACCACATCGAGCGGGTCAATGCCGTTAACAAAGACAAATAGTGGGACAGCAAAATTGAAAGCACACTAAACTGGAGCGGATATAAACCTGGCAAGGGACTTAGAAAGATTCTCCAAGGAATTGCTAAGCCTATCAAACTCAAGAAACATGGCACCACCTTTGGCATAGGATATGAGTATACTTGGGAATAGTTCAACAACTGGTCGCCACCATGGCGCGGTCCTTACTATCCATTGGAGTAGCCAATACCACACTTGGAACAGATTTCTAACCGACCGAAGTTATCTATGGGTCATAAGAAGAGGAAGCACTGGCAGCGGTGAGGAATTTGTTCCTGGAAGATGATGATATGGATTGTTGTGTCATTCTCGAGGAAGAGGGGGAGGAAGGCCCTTCCATACATGTAGTGAATAGAGGAGCATGCCTCAATAACTGGACCATCAGAACTACCAGAGCCCGGCGAGCCTCGGGGTAGCAAGGCTGAACAAGCATCATGCACTATCTTTTATTTTACTAGTTAACTTTCCTTTCGCATTTTTTAATTTCGCAATAAGATCTCCAATGTTCAAAAACAATTATGGAATTCATCAAAGCATTTCGATTTTTTTATAAATCTTACTCTGATTATTTCTCTCATTACTCTACTTATACAACATTACTATTACTTATCTTGATGAACCAATGACTCTGACATGCAATGAGACAACGCAACAAATATACATAGACTCAGAGGAAGATGACATACCAAAAGAGATTGTTAAGGAAGTTGAGAATTTTTAAAATAGGCCAAAATCCAACCTGTACGAGACTGAGGTTGTTAATCTGGGGGATGAAGAGAATGTCAAGGAAACATGAATCAGCGTTCATTTATTGCCATCAGAAAAGAAGGAATACACAAAATTTCTAAGAGAATATGAGGACATATTCTCCTAGTCGTATAACGACATGATTGGCTTGGGCACGTCTATTGTGGCTTATAAACTACCAACTGATCCGACATGTCCTCCAGTAAAATAGAAGCTCAGAAAGTTCAAGCCGGATACGAGTTTGAAATCAAGGAAGAAGTCACCAAGCAGGTAAAAGCTAAAGTTCTCAGGGTTGTTGAATATCTAACGTGGTTAGCTAACATTGTGCTAGTGCCAAAGAAGGACGAGAAGGTAAAAGTCTATGTCAACAACTGGGATCTCAACTGGGCTAGTTCGAAAGACGACTTCCCCTTGCCGAACATACACATTCTGATCGATAATTGCGCCAAGCATGAACTGCAGTCATTTGTGGATTGTTTTGCTAGCTATAACCAGATCTAGATAGACGAAGAGGATGTTGAGAAAACGGTTTTCATTACGCCGTGGGGAATGTACTACTACAAGATGATGTCGTTTGGGTTAAAGAATGCAGGTCCTACCTACTTGAGGGTTATGACCACCATTTTTCATGATATGATACACAAGGAGATCGAGGTGTACGTAGATGAAGTCATCATTAAGTCTAAAAGGGCCACTGATCACGTGGAAGATTTGAGGAAATTCTTCAATAGACTGCGGAGGTACAACCTAAAACTGAATCCCGCATAGTGTACATTTAGGGTTCCTGATGGAAAATTACTTGGGTTTATTGTGAGTCGTTGGGGAATAGAATTGGATCCATCAAGATCAAATCCATTCAAGAATTGCCACCACCGAAGAACAAGAAAGAAGTAATGAGTTTCTTGGGGAGACTTAACTACATCAGCCGGTTCATAGCATAGTCCACAATTATTTATGAGCCGATCTTCAAGATGTTGAAAAAGGATGCCGCCACCAACTGGACTGATGAATGCCAGAAAGCTTTTGACAGGATCAAGGAATACCTGTCAAAGCCACCAGTCTTAGTCCCTCCTGAGCCAGGTAGACCTTTGCTACTCTACATCGCAGTGTTAGATGGTGCCTTCGGTTGCGTCCTAGGGCAGCATGATGAAACAGGGAAGAAAGAGCAAGCCATCTACTATCTCATCAAGAAGTTCACTCTGTACGAAGCCCGATATTCTCTACTAGAACGCACCTGTTCTGCTCAAACTTGGGTGGCCCAGAAGCTGAAGCACTACTTCTGTGCCTGTTCTACGTATCTCATATCGAGGATGGATCCTTTGAAATACATCTTTTAGAAGCCCATGCCCATTGGCAAGCTAGCCAAGTGGCAAATCCTGTTGAGTGAGTTCGACATTATCTACGTGACTCAGAAAGCAATCACGGGATAGGCACTAGCAGATCACCTTGCTGAAAACCTCGTGGATGGAGAATACGAACCCCTGAAGACTTATTTTCCTGACGAAGAGGTATCATTCATATAAGAAGACATTGCAGAGTCCTATGATGGCTGGAGAATGTTTTTTGATGGAGCAGAAAATTTCAAAGGAGTTGGCATAGGAGCAGTCCTAGTATCAAAAATTGGTCAGCATTATCTGGTGTCTGCCAAACTTAGGTTCCCGTGCAACACAATATGGCTGAGTACGAAGCCTGCATCTTAGGGCTCATGATGGCTGTTGACATAAACATTCAAGAACTGCTAGTGATCGGAGATTCATATTTACTTATACATCATGTACGAGGAGAATGGGCAACCAAGAACTCCAAGATATTCCTGTATCTGCATCACGCGGAAGAATTGAGGAAGAGTTTTAGAAAGACTGAATTCCAACATATCCCTAGAATCCAGAATGAATTCGCTGATGCATTGACCACCCTTTCATCTATGATACAACATCCTGATAAAAACTTCATTGATCCCATACCAATAAAGATCCACGATCAGCTAGCTTATTGTGCCCATGTGGAAGAAGAAGCATATGGAAAACCTTGGTTTCATGATATTAGGGAATATTTGACAAAAGAAGAATACCCAGAACTTTCCAACCATACTTAGAAGCGCGCGCTTCATAGGTTGTCCAATAGTTTCTTCCATAATGGAGGAATCCTATATAGGAGGACTCCTGACTTGGGGCTACTAAGGTGTGTCGATGCAAAGGAAGCATCCAAACTGCTAGAGGAAATCCATGCTGGGACCTGTGGTCCGCATATGAACGGCTTTGTCTTAGCCAAGAAGATCCTCCGAGCTGGTTACTTTTGGATGTCTATGGAGACAGACTGCATCCAGTATGTCTGGAAATTCCACCGCTGCCAGATACATGTAGACATAATAAAGGTGCCACCAAATGAGATTAATGCAACAAGTTCACCATGGCCCTTCGCCACTTGGGGAATGGATGTTATTGGCCCAATCGAGCCGGCTGCTTCCAACGGACACAAGTTCATCCTAGTAGCAATTGACTATTTCACCAAATGGATCGAAGCAGCATCTTACAAAGCAGTGACTAAAAAGGTTGTGGCAGACTTTGTCCGTGACCGTATCGTCTGTTGACTCGGGATTCCAGAGTCAATCATTACTGATAATGGATCCAACCTCAACAGTGAGTTGATGAAAGTTATGTGTGAAACCTTCAAGATCAAACACAAGAATTCTACAGCCTACATGCCTCAGATAAATGGAGCCGTGGAAGCCGCCAATAAGAACATCAAGAAGATATTGAAGAAAATAATAGAGAAGCATAAGCAATGGCACAAAAAGCTATCATTTGCTTTATTGGGGTATCACACCACTGTCTACACATCAACTGGGGCAACCCCCTATATGCTGGTTTATGGTAGAGAAGCCGTCATTCCCGCCGAAGTAGAAATTCCTTCCTTAAGAATCATACAGGAAGCTGAGCTCGACGGCGCAGAATGGGTGAAGAGTCGTTACGAGCAGCTAGCTCTTATAGATGAAAAAGAATGAATGCAGTGTGTCACGGTCAGCTTTATCTCACGGTCAACTTTATCAAAATAGAATGTCCAGAGCCTTTAACAACAGATTCAAGCCGAAACAGTTCACATCGGGACAACTGGTGTTAAAGAAAATTTTCCCGCATCAGGATGAAGCCAAAGGGAAATTCTCTCCCAATTGGCAAGGTCCATACATGGTTCACCGGGTTCTGACAGGAGGAGCCCTTATATTTGCAGAAATGGACGGAGAAGTCTGGCCAAAGCCAATTAATTCAGATGCAGTCAAGTGTTACTATGCGTAATTTTCATGCTTTTCTTACATGATGTAATTTGAACTATGTCTGAACTGATTCCCGTTTAAGAGGGGATACATATGCAGCCTTATGGGTTCGGTCACAATTCAATAAAATTTTCATTCCCCTCTTCCCCCCACAATTAGAAACTGGGCAGAATTTTGAGGAGGACCCTCAAAATTCCGAAGTAATTTTAGCCGATCACCGCAAGCATCCGTCAAAAGTATCAACCCGTTAAACTGGGGTAAAATTTTGAGGAGGACCCTCAAAATTCTGAAGCAAGAGAGGTTTCAATGTCTTTCACCACGTCACAGTCGTCGGTTCATCTAAAAACTATTTTTCAAATATATACTTATGTCATACTTTTACAAACTCATGCATGTTTATTAACGAAGTCGCTTGTCCAGCAACACTACCCCAATAATGCATGTCGTATCACCGGATCAAAGCCGAATAGGTCAAGTAAGGCTGGAAAGGATACGAACTAACCTCCCCTCTACAAATCTCACGATCTTTCTTTGGATGCAGGCATTTGGATTATGAAAGCATAGGACATACTACACACCCACAGGACAAACATCGATTCATGAATTCAACTCTCAGGATTGTTGCACTTACCGACTATTCAGTCCAGCACATTAGTAATATCCTATATATCACAATATCCCCAGCGATCCCGACATCAAAACTTGCTATCAGCTAGGAAACTCTATTACTATTCTGCCTTCTGAAACTAAACACCGTCTCCATCTGTATATTATGCATTGCATAAGGCTACCATTCTGCCTTCCGAGACTAAACACTGTCTCCATCTGCATATTCTGCATTGCATAAGCCTACCATTCTGCCTTCCGAGACTAAACAGTGTCTCCACCTACATTTTTTGCATTGTATAAGGCTACCATTCTGCCTTCTGAGACTAAACATTGTCTCTATCTGCATATTGCATGGCTGAAAAATTGCCATTTTATTTATGCTTGCATGGCTGAAAGATCTCCATTTTATTTACGCTTGCACGACTGAAAGATCGCCACTTTATTTTACATCCTGCACGGCTGAAAGATCGCCACTTTATTTACACTTGCACGGGTGAAAGATCACCACTTTCTTTACACTTGCATGGCTGAAAGATTGCCACTTTATTTACACTTTTATGGCTGAAAGATTGCCACTTTATTTACGCTTGCACAACTGAAAGATCGCCACTTTATTTATGCTTGCATGGCTGAAAAATCGCCACTTTATTTTACATCCTGCACGACTGAAAGATCGTCACTTTATTTACACTTGCATGGCTGAAAGATCGTCACTTTATTTACGCTTTCATGGCTGAAAGATCGCCACTTATTGCATTTCATGGGCTGAAAGATCGCCAAATTATCTGAGGGCGTCATTGTTCGGAGGCATCATTCTCATAGCCTAAGAACACCATGTCATGGCCTAAAGATCCCTTCTTATCTTTTGCGTATCATTATTCAAAGGCGTCATGGTTCGGAGGAATCATTCTCATAGCCTGAGAGCATCATTTCATAGCCTACGAATCCTTTATTATACGCTTCATGGCCCAGGACATCATGGTCTGAGGACGCCATCCTAACCGTCCAAGGACAACATTCATGGTTCGACGGGAACTTGCATCATATTTAAATTTTCACACAATGTACGCTTGTATTGCTTATTTGTAGGTAAACCAGCGATCAACGGCCATCTCGGCAGGAGCGATTCCGCTCCAGTTCCCACAGCCCCACTAGACCTTAACCATTCATCCTAACCTGAATATTGCATTCGTTCTTGAAAGGTCTCCATTGGCATACTCTGCCGACGGATCTTGAACTACATTTTGCCTGATTCCTGTAAGACCAGGGATATGTAGGCAGCTCAGAAGCCAGAGCACGGCCAAACCTCTTCAAGCCGTTTCATCCGATCAAAATCGGTCATCATATCTTTACGTGACAACTCTTTCATCATTCCACGGTAAAGAGGGGCAACTGTTGATACCCAATTTTTCTCTGTATTTTTATACATATGCAAAATACCCTTAAAATATCCTATATAGGTATATATAAGTACATCCCAAGGTTTTATCATTTTTCCTTAATTTCTCAAAGAGTTTTAAACCAATTTACTGCCCTATTTCATCAGGAAAAACCTAATAATTGTCACCAAAATCATGATTTTTTGTGATTCATTTGTTGGAGTCTCATATTTATACCAAAAATATAGCTAACATAATTTTTGCGTATTTTTACAAATTTATTTAGTATTTTTAAAGCTAAATTGTGTATAATTGCAATACTAGCCACTTTTAGGTTTAATTTGCTTCATATTTTTGGATCTTATATTTTCAAATTGTCAATTATATATTATAAATCATTTTATTGCTTTTAATTGGTTCTCCAAAATTTATTTACTATTTTTATAAAATTAAAAAGGAAAAAGGGCTATTTAAGACGCAGCCAAATTTGGTTTTCAATTGTAGCCCAAAATTAGATCCTAATTTCCCAGCGCAATTACAATTGAAACCCGACCCACACTCTCTTTACCCATGCCCAAACTCGAAACCCCACCTACCTAGCTCATCCTGGTCGTTTATCTCTAAGATCAACGGTCCCTATTTTTCCTTACCTAATTAAACCAAACGACCCCCCAAGACCCCCTCACATCCCTCACTCAACTGATTCTCTCTCTATCTCTCTATCTCTGGTTCTCTATAGAACCTTCCCCCTACCCTTCAGCGCCGATGAGTCTCACTCATCTTCTCCGGCAAGCTGACCTGATTATATAATGGTTTCACTACACATTTGTTCATTGAGGTTTCATGGTCTGAATACAAAGAAGTTTCATTCGGACTTGTTTCGATTCAAGTTTATGGCCATCTCCGGCCTTGCTCTGGCAAGCCGTGTCTGTTCCGAGCCTAGCATAGACTCCTCCTGGTTAGATCAACAACTGTCCAAGTCTTTTTCACTGATTGGGTTCCTCTGAAACCCTAGCTTTTGTGTTCTTCTGATTTCTGTAGATCCGTTCTAGATTCAGGTTTTCCCTAAACTTTTAAAATTATTTTTTTGATATTTATTTTAAAACCATGCTTTCAAAACTTTATTTTCCGATCTAGGGTTTCTGAGTTATGTTTCTCTGATTTTTCTTCTTCTCTTGTGTGTTTTTCTTATTTTATTTTTCTTTTGTGTGCTTCCTTGATTTTTCTTTTCTCTTGTGTGTTTCTTTTACCATGTTTCTACTACTACATTTCTTCTACCATGTTCTTGTCAGTTTCTTATACTATGTTTTCTCCTACTGTGTTCTTGTTAAATTCTCATACCATGTTCTTATCAGTTGCTTCTACTGTGTTATTTGTGTGTTTCGTCTACCTTGTTTTCTCCTGTGTTCTGGTTAAATTGTTCACCATGTTCTTATTTATTTCTTCTACTAGTTCTTCTACTGGTTTCGCATGTTGTTCTTTTATTATGCAAAGAGCATGCTAAAGGTCTCAGTTCCTTTCTGAGACCTTTGAATCTGTTTCAATTAGTATTTTTTCCCTTAGTCACTTCCTCTTTTGTCTCTGTACTCGGTTAATGGCAATAACCCTAAAATTTGGGGGTTCATCCGAGTTTTGAGACCATTTCCTATGTGATTTGCTTGTGCTTCATCTTTGAACTTGCTTGATTTTAAAAACCCTAATCTTTTGGACTTATTTGAGTTCCTGGAGTTGTTTCATCTACTGCTTCACTAAGTTTCAAAATCATTACTTCAATTTCTTCATATGATTCTGACTTTTGCTAAACTCTATAAGACTTTTACTTGACCCTTTTTAGCATGCTATTTGATACTCTCTCTTCTACATCGCTGAATTACCATATTCCTATAGTCTACTACTTACTTATTTTTGCAATTGCATGACACTTTCAGCCTCTTATACCTGTTACTTATGTACTCTTTATATGTGCTGAACTTCTCTTCTAAATAGCTGTCAATTATGATTGATTCAAACTTCCTCTGTATAAGTTTGATTGATTCCTTTCCGTGTTTGCTGACGTCCCTGTTACTCGATTTGAGTCAAAGTTTTTCTTAGCTTTTCTGACTTGGTTCATCATGGACCAATACTTACAAAAATCTTTGACCCCTTTGATTTACTGTATACTGATGGATCCTTACCTTATTTATTTTAACCGTGTATTTCAAACTTCTTCCCTTAATTAAAACCCCTATGTATTTACCCCTAATGGCCTACTTTGCACAAGATATTTATTTGATTTCTTTCCTTAAATAATTTTACCGTTTGAATCTGAATTCCTTAATCAAAGGAAGTCTTGATTCTTAATTGATCTTCAGTTCCTTAATTATTTTCTTACCTTGTTTCTGCATATTTTTCACGTTATAAATACGCGAAGACTCTTAGTTTTCTTCACACAATCACTCGTGGTTTTCTGAACTTACACTTACACTCAAAAATACTCTTTCTTGCTGCTTATATTGTGGCATGTTTGCAAGTCCTGCTACCTGCTTCTTTCTCTATTTGCTTTCCTTAAACTGGTATGTTCTAATTATGATTCAGCATCATAACTATGTGTTTATTTAACACCTTTTTCCTCTTGGCTGCCTACTTATGTGTTTGATTCAGTATATGTTAGCATTTTCCTTCTACCTGTCCTGCCTCTATTATGTATTCTAAGTTGTTTGACACTGATGGTTGTTTGAGGCATGTCAGCATTAAAGTATTATTGTCTATGACTCAAACTTGGTCCCGTGGGATCATAACCTCATGTTATCATTGTATGTTGTATATTCTAGTTGGTTTTATGAGCATAACAACATCCCCTATTGTTGTGCATGCCCAGAATCAAGTAATGCCCAAGCATAAGGGCTCTCTGCAATCAATACCAACCCCTGAATCCCTTTTGTGTGAAGTTGTTAATTCTGTAATTGGTTCCCTCTCCCTTTTCCCTTCTAGCACTCTATTCTACACTTGCACACTTTCTTAGTCTTTAAGTTCTGCCCCCTTCTTGTGAGCTTTGCCTTGGGACCCTTTGAGTTCCCTCTGAACTTGAACACTTGAGGGGTGGCCCTTCCACACTGCACTTGTTCCAATCTAATAATACATTTGGGTGCGAGCATTGCCTAGAGTCCCTTTGAGTCTGTTAAGGAACTTTGACACACTCAAATGGGAGAAAGGCTTTGGATCATGATCTTTGAGTTGGTTTATCTCATATTTTAGATAGGAGGTCTGAATCAGACTCTCCTTTGTTTGTAATTTTTTTACTTTTTCTGATGTAATTTATTTAATCTGGGCTGTAATAACTTGTAATAAACTCTTGGGGATGGCTAGTGAAAGAGAGTGGGTAACTATGCATGCAAAGGGTAGATACCGTGTCTATAGGTATTTTGAATTTTGCATATTCAAATGCATATAGAAATCATGTCTACAGGTTATTCTGAATTCTGCATCTCCAACTTTCATATAGAAATCATGCCTATAGGTACTTTTGAATAATTTCTGCATGTAGAAATCATGTTCACAGGTTCTTAAATAATTTCTGCATTTAGAAATCTTGTTCATAGGGTTCTTAAAGTAATTTCTGCATTTAGAAATCATGTTCATAGGGTTTTGAATAATTTTTGCATATAGAAATCATGTTCATAGGGTTTCAAACAATTTCTACCTATAGAAATCATGTTCATAGGTTTTCCAAACAACTTCTGCACTTAGAAATCATGTTCATAGGTTTTCAAACAATTCAGTACCTAGATATCATGTTCATATGTCTTTAAAACAAGTTTCCTGCAATTTATACCACGTTCAAAATCAACTATGCGTAGAAAGCATGCCTATATTAACCCTCAATCGAATTTGAGGTGCTTCATTCACATATGAAACGAAAAGCAGTAACAACGGTGCTATAGAATTCATAACCTTCGTTAAAATTGGCCTTTCTTTTAATAATCTGACTCCCCTTTTAAAACCAGTACATATTCAGTTCATTTTAGAACTTCTTGTTTCATTGCTCTCCTAGTCCAGTAGATACCATGCCTACAGGATCCTTGTCTAGCACTTAGGCAAGACTTAGGGTAAATTAAATTAAATCAGTTCTGTTAATAAGCTACAACCAGCAGGCAAGCCTTGAATCGAGCTTCCTATCTGAATTATGTAATAAATCACTCTGCCTCAACCTTTAAGTTCTCTCATGTTTAGTACATAATCAGACCTTAACTAATATGTGTAAGTCATGCTAAATTATGTGCTTCTTTGTGTAAAAGGGGTGTATATGAGCCTTTACTTGTTATGTGCTTTCCCCCAACTTGCTATACATATTTTGTATGTCGCCTTAGAATTTTAGCTTTAAAACCACAAATAAGCCTAATATCCCTCCCCTTTAGGATTAGTAGCCTTAAATGCCTCCGGGACTGATAGGATTGGGACGGGTAATAGTATGCAATAAGTAAACGAGACTATTACGCGCTTTAGTACTTTAACGGGGTGGGAAGGGTAGATATGGATATGATGACCACGCGATAATGCCACGCGTAGCCCCTCATTGAGGATTGATTACCGGGCATTATGTGGGGTGATCCATATTGTTATTAAACCTAGGACCCCCTTTCCCTTCTCTCTTGTCTTTTTCAAAGGAATTTCAAACTTTATCTTTTTTTAAGAAAAAAATCAGCTTTCTTTTAGTTCTCTCCAACTTTATTTGTTTGAAAACCCTTATGTGAAAATCCCCTCTTATTTGAAGTTTTATTTGTCTACATGTTATTTGCATCTAAAATTAACAATAATATTCTAGTCGGGAACCACACTAGTGGATTCTGAGGGGTGGCTAACACATTCCCCTTAGAATAATTTCAAGCCCTTATCCTATCTCCGGTTATTCAAATCAAATTCTCCTTTGTGTCCTAATGCACCCTAATCATTAGGTGGCAACTCTTCAAATTAAACCCAATTCCCAAAAGGAATGAGTTGTCCTCCCAAATGTCATGAACCCAATTTTGCGATAGAAAAAAGGGGCACGACACTCGGTACGACGAGAGATTTCTGGTTCGACCACACTCATAGTTTTATATTGACTTTGAAGCTAAGTGATAGAAACCTGCTGAGCCTGTAGCATCTCGAATATTACCTAGAGACTAACTCCTCCGTCTCCTCTGCCATGTGTACCTTGACCACCAGATCACCCTTCCCTGTATATACTCCCTTCCTGTTCTGTGCCTAAATCTGCATTTAAAGCAATGTGCGAACTGATATCGACTAGATCGTAGACCGGTACTCCCCCAAGATTAGCCAGTGGCACCCCGTCTCTTGGAGCAATTACATTATCATTTTTCCAGTGAAATCCAAGACCATCATCACCATGTACGAGTGCGCTTTGTGAGTTTGACATGTTTCAACCTGAGAACAAAAATTCTTGACAAGAACAAGTGTAAAAATAGTGTGTGTTATAAGAATTAGCACTTAAACAATCACTATTATCCTTAGCCCCACGGTGGGTTCCAAACTGTTTAACCTAAAATCTGAGTAACAATTAAACTTATATTGTAGTTTTAAGGATATGTGATTTAATCTAATACCAATTGATAATCAAGAAATTGAATGTGTAAATTGAATAATAAGATAAGCCAGACCAGTGAGTAAACCAAATCTTGACCTTGAGCTATGATAGCCTCGAGATGGGATAGTAAGAATAGCAAGTTACAAAGCAACTCCGATGAATAGTGAAAAATAGCTAGAGAATGAGGTGTGAATATTATATTATTAGTCAAAACATGTCTTACAAATGAAATGGGTTCCCATTTATATAATAGGAGAGTCCTAAATAAGGTACATTTCAAATTACAGTAAGAAATCATAATTTACACTTATCTAACTGGTAATAATCAATCCATTCCGCAATTTACGTCGTGATCTTCGGATCGTTGCGGGTATCTAGCTCTTTCTCTTACTGAACCATAACGATATTATCTCGAGGTATGTCTTCTTCCGACCACGGCAAATGATTTCGAACTCGACCCCAGTATTGGAAAGGAACCTCAACCCCGAGCTCGGCGTATTGGCTCCTCGTCGTGGTATCATCTTTTTCATCGAAGAACGAAATCGGGTAGCTCCGATTTCCACCGTATACACTATGCATAAACATTAAAAAAATAACTAAATAAAAATATCAAATAATATATTCAATTATAAATAAATGATACATAAAGTTATACCCAATTTAAAATTTCTTAAACGTAGGAAAATTTTAGTTTAAAGTTGCCAGATCTTAAATTAAATTTTATGTTGTTATCATTTGGCATAAAAAAAAAACCGCGATCAAATTGTAAATAATAAAATAAAATAAAAGAAAGTCAATAAATCTCTCTATGGTTGAGAAAACTACAATCGTAGTGGAAGTAACACAATTAGCCACATGTAGAAATGACAATAAGATTGGGCCGAAGCCTACGTGAGTCACCGAGCGATAACGATGATGATGACAACGTTGTATGGGTCTGAATTTGAACAACCACGACCTACAGCAAACACAACAAACGAACAGGCCTCTCTAAGCTATCGTCCCAGAAGAAACGACCTTATTAGAAAATAGAAGAATGTACGACCCTTGTAATATTGTAAGTCAGGGAATATTTTATCGAATATTCTTGATAGTTAGTCTTTGACAACCTAGGAGAGTCTCTCATAGTATATAAGGGAGATGAAGGGCTTTGGAGAGGGAGAGAATTTTATAAGAAAACGCTATCTGAGAACAAGAGAAATATATTACCAATCATATCTTCATTTTGCTTAATCTATTATTTATTATACTTAGCTAAGATTTACCCTTCTTCTTCTGATTGATTTGTTCAAAGAGATTCTTGTATCTTTTGAGTCAAACAATTTGGCGCCGTCTAAGGGGATTTCTATAGCTGAAACCATAGTTGTTTATCTAGATTCTGAAAAACGATAACTATTTTTCCTCATACTTCATAAGAACCAACAACGGCTGAAAAAGGGGAAGCAAGGCTAAAAGCAACAGCGAATGTTGCGAACAACCTCCTGAGTTCCCTCAACGAGGCCGGCAGAGAAAACAATGAGAATAAAACACAAAGCGCCACAACGAAAGGGGAAACTTCACCTCTTTCGCATGGAGATCTAACAATCTTGCATGAAAGGAGAGCATCAACATCCACGACGATTGAAGCACCACCAGCAGTCAAGAAGCTACTAGAGGCATGGTTAACAAGTGCTCAGAGCGTCATGCTCAAAAAACCCACTCAAGGAGTTGTCGAAGACGTAATGCCTATAGAAATCGTGGCTGTCCCCAATGAGCCAAGTGCTATACGAACGGGCAGCACCCGTACTGTAACTAATGCACGCGACGGTGCACTCATGCATATCTTGAAGAAAATGGAAAACATGGAAAACGATAACAAAACGCTCCGTGTCCAAATGAAGGAATATCAGGAGAGGGTTGATAAAATACCAGGTGCTCCAAAGTTATTGCCAAAACGCGAGGTGGGCCGATTCGTCAAACAACCACACAGCGAAGGGGATGCTCCTCACCCCATTCCAAAGACCTTCAAGATGCCACCATACTTGAAAATAAGTGGCAGGACCACAGACCCAGAGGATCACCTAATCCACTATGTTACTGCAGTAAAAGGCAATGATCTGTTTAAAGAACAGGTACCGTTGGTGCTATTAAAAAAGTTCGGCAAAACCTTGATAGGGGGAGCGTTAACGTGGTACTCCCAATTACCATCACGATCGATATCCACGTTCGAAGATATGGCAGATAAATTCGTCACCGCCCACGTACGAGCAAAAAAGGCCAAAGCCAGAGTCAACGATATCTTCGCCGTCAGACAAACGATCGGCGAGGGGCTCCGAGATTTTCTGTCCCGATTCAGCAGAGTAAGGATGAGCCTACCGAACGTATCAGAAGGGATGGCGGTAGAGGTCTTTCAAAATGGGTTAAATAGGAGCGGATCAAAGACGACCAAAAAATTACTCAGTAGACTCATAAAATACCCCCTACCACATGCGAAGAGATACACAACGCCTACTGCGCCGAGGTAAGGGCAGACGAGGAAGACTTGAATGGACCGCTTTGGCGGTTAATGTCAGTCCAGACCAAGACAAGAAGAGACAGACGTAACGCAGGATGGCGAGATCAACCACCACGTTTTAATCGAGAAAGGCATCAGCCCTATATCCGTGCATCCAACCCACCCCCTCCACGACACGCGGACACCGTGTCATGGCGCACTTCTCCTCTCCGGAATGAAAGAGGTATGCCTCCATTACTATCAACTCATAATTTCTATGTTTCCCCTTCAGAGATAGTGTACGCACTGGAGAAGCTGGGCATGAAGGTACAGTGGCCACAGAAAATGACATCGGATCCAAGCACCAGAAGATCTAACATCCTCTGCAAATTCCACCAAGAAAGAGGAAACAAAATCGAGGATTGCATAGATCCATGGCAAGAAGTAGTCAGGATGTTGAACCAAGGGTACCTGAAAGAACTGCTAAGTGATAAGGGAAAAGCCAACTTCGCTAGAGGACGCGACCCATCCTAAGGAACTCCGAATCCACCCTCGCAAACGTGTACCATACAAATGATCATTGACGGCAGCAGAGACACGGTAATCAAGCATGTGAAGTTCACTACTATACACAAACTCAAACGGACAATCGCCGATGAACGGTATGATAACCTCGAAGATAGTGTCGTCTTTGATAAGCCAGATACTGACGGTTTGTCTTTCCCTCACTATGATGCTCAAGAAAAGACCACCTTGATCACCCATCAAGGGATGTACTGCTATAAGGTGATGCCCTTCGGGCTCAAGAATGCAGGGGCCACATATCAGAGGTTAGTCACCAAGATGTTCAAAGGACAACTCGGTAAGACCATAGAGGTCTGGATCGATGATATGCTGGTAAAGTCGGCAAAGAAAGAAGACCATATTGGCCAACTGAAAGAAGCCTTCGAAATACTAAGACAGCACAAGATGAAATTGAATCCCGAAAAATGCTCCTTCGGCGTAGCTTCCGGAAAGTTCCTCGAATTCCTAGTATCACAAAGGGGAATCGAGGTCAACCCAGATCAAATCAAGGCAATCGACGCTATACTGGAGACACTGACCAGCAAGAAGCAGGTGTAGAAACTAACGGGACGAATAACTGTCTTATCAAGGTTCATTTCACGATCCTTAGATAGATGCCACAAATTTTTCAACATGCTAAGGAAAGATCATGGGCTGCAATGGAAAGATGAATGCGTTGACACCTTGAGAAAGCTGAAAGTGTACCTGTCCTCGCCCCCATTACTCATCAAAGCGGACCCGGGCAAATGCCTACTGGTGTATCTGGCCGTTTTTGAAGTTGCGGTAAGCGCGGTCTTTGTCCATGAAAATAAAGGTACGCAATCCCTCATTTATTATATTAGTAAAACTTTAATCGACGACGAGACGAGATATCCTCACCTGGAAAAACTAGCTCTGGCATTGGTCGTAGCTTCACAAAAACTTAGACCATACTTTCAATGTCACCCCATAAAAGTGGTGACGACGTTCCCCCTAAGGGGTATCCTACACAAACCCAAATTATCGGGCAGGCTCGCCAAATGGGCCATAGAGCTAAGCGAGAATGATATAACGTACCAACTGTAAACCGCCATTAAGTCACAGGTACTCGTAGACCTCGTTGCTGATTTTAACACAGACATATTTCCCGAGGTAGAACAGGAAGCACTACGTGCTTTTACACGTACTGACCTCTGGACCCTCTACATTGACGATGTGTCTAACGCTTTGGGATCGGAACTGGGACTCGTCTCCCAACAGGCGAAGTAATTCACCAGTCCATACGATGCCCCGAGATGACTAACAACGAGGTCGAGTATGAGGCTATGATTGCATGTTTGAAGTTAGCCATCAAATATGGTGCTTAACGACTCATCCTCCACTGCGACTCCCAACTCGTGGTGAATCAGGTCACTAGGACTTTCCAAATTAAAGAATAGAGGCTACAAAGGTACCAGTTGGAAATTCACAAACTACTACCAGAGTTTGATGAATGCCGCCTCGACCAAATACCCAGGGCACAGAATATCAAAGCAGACGGCCTCGCAAAACTAGTTGCGGCCACTAAAACCATCAACAAGGAAAACGTGGTCACCCTCCTTCATTCCGCGATAGACCACATCGAGGTACATTCTATAAACTTAACTTGGGACTGGTGTAACTGCTTCGTAGCCTATTTGCAGGATGAAACACTCCCGCAAGACAAAAAAGAAGCCAAAAAACTCAGGGTACAAGCAACCCGGTACAACCTAGTGAACGGTGATCTCTAAAAAAGAACGTTCTGCGGCCCCTTAGCCAAATGCCTTGGACCACACCAAACCAGACAAGTACTGGAAGAAGTACATCAAGGGCACTGCGATGCCCATACAGGAAATCGCGCCCTCGTACGATGCCTTATCCGCGCCAAGTATTACTGGCCCACCATGAAAAAAGAACTCGTCGACTATGTCAGGAAGTGCAAACAATGTCAAAAGTACGCCCCTATGATACAACAAGTAGGAGAACTCCTTCACTCCGTCACTTTGCCATGGCCGTTCATAAAGTGGGGAACAAATATAGTTGGCCCCCTCCCAGCAGGGCAAGGTAAAGTACGCTTCCTCTTAGTTTTAACTGAGTACTTTTCTAAGTGTGTGGAAGCAGGTGCATACACTCAGGTACACGAGCAGGAGGTCATCGCCTTCATATGGAAAAATATCATATGCCGCTTCGGCATCAGTTGTGACAACGGTCCTCAGTCATCTGAAAAGGACGATCGAGTTTTCCGAAAAATGGCACATCAAACGAATACTCTCCATGCCATACCATCATACCGCCAATGGTCAAGACGAGTCCTCCAACAAAACAATACTGAATATATTGAAAAAGAAGCTTGATGAAGCTAAAGGTCTATGGCCTGAACTGTTACCAGAAGTATTATGGGCATACCACACTATGTTGAAAACTAGCACAGGAAAAATGCCATACTCGCTAGTCTACGGAACCGGCGCAGTTATACCTGTCAAGGTCAGAGAGCCTAGTTTGAGATACTCCAACAACAACAAAATAGCTAACGATGAAAGTAGGTTACAGGACCTAGATGAAGTTGAAGAACGAAGAGACATGGCCCATGTAAGAATGGTGGCTCAAAAGCAGCAGGTAGAAAGATACTACAACAAGAGAGCCAAGGTACGACCGCTCAAAGTCGGAGACTACATCCTCAGGGCTAAAACACAAGCTTCAAAAGACCCTAACTACAACAAATAAAGGAGCATTCCTGTTAGAAATAATGGAGCAAAAGATACTCCAAAATAACTAGAACGTCGCTCATCTCAAGTACTTCCACTTCTGAAAGAAGGCGTTGCCTAAGTCGTAATCTTTTTCCCTTATCCGAGATTTGTCCCAATCGGGTTTTTCCGGAGAGGTTTTTAATGAGGCGGCAAAGGATACACATCAAGGATCGAAGTGCTATTCATTACCTTGACCCGTCAACAGGTTCTCCAGAGCGAATTAATGAAGGGACTAGATATATATAAGCGAATCTCCATTGTACGTGCGGAATTGACATGTGATTCTTACGAGAACTTAACCAAATCTCCATCATATATATATAAACGAGAATCCATTGTACATGTGGAATCGACATATAATCCTCACAAGAACTTAGTCGAATCTCCATTATATGTGCAAAGCAAACATGTGATCCTTATCTCCATTCACAAGCAAAATCATGTCTTCCTACGGGAACATGAACGAATCTCAAAACAGAGAATGGACAAGGCCATAAACGACAATATACATTCAACCTCATTCGAATCACGACGAGGCTCTACTTCGACGACAGTTCGAAGCAACGTCCTAATGGCCAAGGCCATCAACGACAATATACATTCGACCTTATTCGAATCACGACGGAACTCTACTTCGATGATAGTTCGAAGCAACATCCCAATGGCCAAGGCCATCGATGATAATATACGTTCGACCTCGTTCGAATCATGATGGGACTCTACTTCGACGACAGTTTGAAGCAATGTCCCAATGGCCAAGGCTATCGATGACAATATACGTTTGACCTCTTTTGAATTACGATGGGACTCTTCTTCGACGACAGTTTGACGCAATGTCCCAATGGCCAAGGCCATCGAAGACAATATACATTCGACCTCGTTTGAATCATGATAGAACTCTACTTCTACGACAATTCGAAGAAACGTCCCAATGGCCAAGGTAATCGACGACAATATATGTTCGACCTCGTTTGAATCACGATGGGACTCTACTTCGACAACAGTACAAAGCAACGTCCTAATGGTCAAGGCCATCGACGAGCGCTCGAACCACGACGGGACTCTACTTTGACAACAGTTCCAAGCAATGTCTCAATATCCAAAGGCGTCAAAAATTTCACACGTGCGATAAGTGCAAGAAAAAATGAGCCAACTAAAGTAAATTTTATATTACAGCAAAACATCATGTACATTTGCTCCTACAAACAGGCCCAAGTACGACCCGTACAAAAATACCTAAATAAAAGCAAATACAAACTAAGTCTACCCATTGTCCCCAGTGGGATAAGAATCCTCGTACCATGAATCCGAAGCCAGCTGACCCCCATCGTCAGAGTTGATATCTCCCCCTTTGGGAGTATGAGGTTCATACCCGTAGGACTCACGAGCCGCACGAGTTGCGGTATAGACGGCCTCAAGCTCCGCCTCGGTCACCTTTCCCTCGGCAAGAAAATCTCTATACACATCGACCTAGGCCTCAATGTGAACCCACAGCTCATATAAACGATGAGGCACGATTGGGTTGGCTGTAGGATGAGACGTGGAAGGCTGAGAGCGTTGGCTCACCTCCTCCGCCCTCATCGAGGCCATTTGATCGTTTAGCGTAGCCAGCTCCACCTCTAATTCTCTGATGCACCCTTCGAGTCTTGAAATCCGACGACCAAAGGTTTCCCTCTTTCCAACCAGTTCCAACCTAGAAATATGGAGGGCATCTTCCAAAGACACCGATTCAGAAATCGCTGACACCAGCTTATTGGCGCTAACGTTTAGCTCGCCCTTAAGCCCCTATATCTCAGCTGTCCTAGCATTCAACTCAGCAGTCAAGTTGGTGACCCTCGCCTACAAGTCAGTGTTCTCAGCCATTACCCCCTTGCTCAATTCGAGCTCATCCTCCTTCACCTTGAGAGAGGCCTTCAGTTCACTGTTACGGGTGACGACCCTCAGAAGTTCTCCATCCTTCTCTCTCAACTCCTCTATCTGGAACTCCAATTGGCCCTCTCGCTGCTTAAACCCTTCACGGAACACTTGAAACTCAGGGTCCTGGCGATAAATATCAGACATCGCCCGATGCTTAGTACGATACTGCTGATACTTGGACGACATCTTCTTATAAAGACCCGTCCTTCTTCCCTCTCGACGATCTCTCTCCGCCTCCAGGACGAGGGTCTGATAAAAGAGAAGGGCAGAAGTTAGAAACCAAAATATAGAGCGACGATTAACACACCAATCCAACAACACGAAAAAGAGGGGGGGGAGAAAAGGAAAGGCACCTACCTGCAGAGCCATACCAGCGACCTTCCGAGATAATTCCACGTCGCTCATCGCACCAAGCATCTCGCTTTCAGGAATAGCACATAGGGAATCCAGGGCCAAGCCACCTGGTTTCTATTCAGCAGTAAATTGTAGCTCCCCGGAACGACCACATAACAGTCAGATCTATCCGTTCCCACCTCCATATGGGTATGACTACACACAAATTTGTTAACCTCCTCTGGGTCGATATCAGAACCCGAGTTGCCAGCCTCAACACGGTGTCCCCCAATGTTAGACGATGCTCTGCCCTCAACGGAGCGCACCGAGCCAGCCCATGGATCAACCTCTTCCACTCGGGGAGATCGCCCTAACAAAATGGCATCGTCCATAAACACGGGCACCGGGGTTGTTCGAGATGCCCTGCTGCCGTCGACATCCGTGGACACAACCCTTCCCCAGCTCCAGCCTTCTCCTTTTTCTCTCCAACAACTTGTCCACGTCAGATGATTAACCCAACAGATGCGAGGCTGGTGCCGAAGAGGCTTCTTCCCTCGCGGCCACGACTTGGGATGAATCTCCCAACTGAACAGGTTGAGAACGATCCTCTCGAACTCATTCATTCAAGATAAATTGCGTATCCGCAACAGCAACAACATGCCTAAATGCAGGAACTAGAGCCCTACGCCGAGAAGCTCCTCGACCTGTCACCACAAAGGATCAGACCATTAAAATACAGTCATACAACCAATAGAGCAGTAAAGTATGATATTTACCAGTAGAAACTTTAGGGTTGTGTCGCTTCATAAAGGCGGGCCAAGTTTGAGTATCTTCTACATGGGGTAACAGACGGGCTACCCAATCCTTGAGGCCCGCAATAGGGCGATGCGGATGGCCTATCGCTGCAAAACGGCAAGAAAATGAGTTTTACAGCAAATACAAGAGAAAAGAGAACAAAATGAGCAATGACACTTACGTTTCTCGTTCCATCGCTCCGGGAAGCTGGCGGGATCAGAGACGATGTGCTCAGTCTTGACAAAGAAATACTTATGCCAAAACTTACGGCTTGCTCGGTCATCCGTCCCAACCACAAGACCTTTCATACCATGAAGTCTCAGATGCACCATGGTACCCCTGAGAAAACCAGGCGTGAACAGGTGCAGAAAGTGGTAGAGTGGTGGATAGAGACGTCGCACTCCACCAATTCAGCATACTTGGCCAGTAATAGGAGCACCTTGAGCGTATACGGAGAAAGCTGTGCTGGGAAAACCCTATAGAATCTATAGAATTCCTCTGCTAGAGGGAAGAGAGAAAGAGTGTAGCCAATCACGAAGGGATACTCGTAGAAAGCATAGTACCCCGGTCTATGGACATCCACGTAATCCCCTCCCACCGGAACCATTTCTACATGGGCGGGAATGCCATACTTTATACGAAGGGTGTCGAGATGGACTTGATCAGTCTCAGAAAGTACGGGGCTCGGAGTGGGATGAGGGTCTTTAAGGAGGTCATCCTGAGATAGAGGGTGTCTCGGTAATAAATCCCCCAAGGGTTGTCACCCTCTTCTACCACCACATCCCCGTTGTTTGAGGGTGGCACCGTGGATGACAGAGTAGCCTCAGAAACCTCTTCATGAAGGCGACGAGACTTCGGTATATTATCGAGCAAAGGAGTACTAACAAGGGAGAAGAAGGTAGAGGCTTCTCGCAAAGAATGAAAGAAGAAGCTGGAGGATATGAGAGCAAATGAGGGAGAGTGAAAGAGGTCATTCGAGAGACAAATGGCCAAAGTTCTTTAGAAATACAAATCCCCACCTATTTATAGGGTTGGGTGGCGCCAGAATCAAGGCGGTATGTCTCAGAGCTGCGGGAGAATTGAAGCATCAAGCCGTCAAATCCTTGTCTTGAAAACTTGCATAATAATGACGCATGTGGAGCTGACATCACTTCTCGGTGAAAAGTATTACCCGTCGCTTTGCTAAACATGATGACCACCCTCCGTTGACCAGATTGTAACGTTCCAATGGGCCAAATTCCTTCAAGAGAGCGTGTGAAATCTGCTCATCGAGGGCGCGTCCGTTCGCAACCCCAATGAGCGGAGGGACTAACTATATGGGTCCAAATTTGACCAACTACGACCTACAGCGAACACAACAAACGAGTAGGCCTCTCCGAGCCAGTGTCCCAGAAGAAACGACCTTATTATAAAAGAGAAGAATGTACGACCCTTGTAATATTGTAAGCCCGTTAGGGGACATCGGGAATATTCTGTCGAATATCCTTGGCAGTTTGTCTCTGACAACATAGGAGAGTCACTCTTAGTATATAAGGGAGATGAAGGGCTTTGGAGAGGGGGAGAATTATATAAGAAAACACTATTTGAGAACAAGAGAATATATATTACCAATCATATCTTGATTTTGCTTATTCTAGTATTTATTATACTCAACTAAGATTTACCCATTCTTCTTTTGATTGATTTGTTTAAAAAGATTCTTATATCTTTTGAGTCAAACGAGCGTCATATTAATAAAACGAACCAAATTTCGCCATCGAGGTCGGTGATGATTAATGACGATGATCTTGGCGACTTTAGCGTTAATGAATATGATGGTTTTTGCGTTAAAATTATCTAAGATTGTCTTGTGTGATGAGTGAGTAATGATATGCACGTGTTAGCTCATGGACGATGATATCTCTAAAGTTTCTTCAGCTCTGTCGGTTTGCAGCAACTACTGTAAAGCACCCACTTTGCTCAGATGACAAGATGGGAATGCAAGATTCACGAGTAGAATAGTTTGTCCATAGAGCAAAATTCCATAAGTTGTTGAAGCTCTAACTTATTTGGTAGCTACTGGAAACAAGTCAGTTACCGGAATCAGTGGAATTAATTTCTGGACTTATTTGCACTAAGTGTTTGTATTAAACTCTATCAAATAATCATGGTTAAATGATTCAATAAAATAAAAAAATATTAAAATTTACCATAATTAAGCGAATTTTGTATATATGCAAACATATTAATTAAGCAATGTTTCTTTAAAAAATCAATTTCCAACATCCAATTAATAACGGATAAATCTTTAGGACACACAAGTCCACATACTTTACAAGCAATGTAATTATCAAATCAAAGTAAAGATCATGTTCTTACACACCGTGATGCAATTATATCGCATCTCAATTGAGCTATATATATATATATATATATATTTCTAGGCTTCCACGTTTTTGGTTTGTATATTCATAATGATACAATAAACATTTAGGACGTTCACAAAATATGCTTTATTTCTTTTTACTTTTCATGATAAATTGGCTATAAATAAATAAAGCATTGAAAATGATCTTTATTCACGACCACTCAAAATCATCTTCCAGGATCTATAATTGCTTCAAAATATACCTGCCGAGAGTAAGTTATTACCCTATATTTTCTTATTATGCCACCTTTGGATTGCCCCGTTCTCATCTTCCTAATATGTGTTCTTTCCAAAAATAATCCACTTTGATAGGAACTGCAAATGATTTATATCAACCAAACAATTACTTATAATCCTTAATTAGTTAGACCAACATTACGAAAACTTTATAATCATTATTTTAGTATTAATAATTTATCGTATAGAAAAAATATTTAGTTCTCATATTTATCATTGCATAAAATTTAAAAAGACACTTTTAATTTCAATTGTAAGAAATTTAAGATATTGAGAGGAGGCAAAACGAGTCAAGGTGGAGTAAGATGGAGCATATAAAAAACCTAAAGAATAAAATATCATTAGGTTGGTATGTAACGTTGGATCAGCATTATTAAATACGCATAATTTAAGCGAGAAGTTATTTAAGTATTATTTTTATGCAAGATAAAACATAAAATAAATAAATAAATAAATAAATATATATATATATATATATATATATATATATATATATATATATATATATAT